>VXBT01008392.1:877268-941041 GCA_013400235.1 Oriolus oriolus | reverse complement strand
TGGGATGGGATGCTGGGCTTTTCCAAGCTGTGTCCCCTTTGCCTTCCCCAGAGAGGAGACGTGCAAATTTGATTGTAAATCCCCAGATGAGCGGCAACACTTAATCCTGCCAGGAAAGCAGCATAAATGGGCCCTCTGGTGCTAAACCTTTAATTAAAGATCTGAAATTAAATTCTAACGAGTTGCCATGTAGCCTTATGATCCTTTGAAACCAATGGCCCAAGTCCTGTTGATTACAGTGGATCCAGGCACCTTCTCCTAAGGTGATTCTGCTGCACTCACACCCTCAGAAATGCTCAGGATGTCACAGTGCCTGTTCATTTGATGAAGAGCCTTCCAAGTTCACAAGGAGACAGAACAAAAAAATACTGTGGGTTTTGGCCATCTACAGACAATGTGAATGTTTGTTTTTTGGAGTTTCGCTTTGGGCTTTATATTTTCATTAAACAGCAGCAATCCAGATTTTATTTTCCACACAATTCTGGTCATATAAAGAGTTTGGTACATAGGTGAACTCATCCATGAGAAATTACATGGAAACTATGGAAACACTCTGCTTAATGGAGTACAAGGTCAGGCTGTCTCATACTAAAAAATTAATCATTCTTCTGCTTTTTTTTCATAGGATTTCTTGGGAGGTGGGGAACAGTAAGACATGGGAAGACTAAATAGTGGAATTGATTAGACCTAGCTGAGTAATCATTGAGAACAAGTTGCCTCACAAATTTAATTTTTTCTTTTTTTGATTGTTTTCCCTTATGCTAGAGGAAGTGTTCATTTGTGCAAGTATTGATCAGATGATTTACCTGAACACATTCTGGAGCACTCATGTCACTCACAGATGTGCCCTTATGTCCCCTGGGATCCTTTGGCCTTCCTTGCTCTTCAGTGGCTTTGCTGGTGGTGGTTCAAACAGGCCACTCTGCTATAGAATGCCAAAATATTTTCAGGACCTGAGACATGGATTCTTTCAGTTTCCACTCACTCTGACTGCAGGAAGGTTGATTCTGCACCAGGTCCTTGGATTAATCCCCAAATGCAATTTTATATTTGCCTCTGTGGCAGCAATTATCCCCTCTTTTCCACGTAGACCTCCTGTCCAAGACAGCTTTATCCAGCACTGTGAGTGCTCAGCAGAGCTGAGGTAACTTTTCATAGATTTTATCTTAAATTCATTTGGGGTTTGAGAATTTGATAAGATTTCCAGTTATTTCTCTGCCTTTAGTGTTTTCAGATTGTGATAAAAGCAGAACCATTCTTTTAAAATTGAGATAATTCAAATGTTTGCAGTTCAATTTAGTGTGTAAACCCCTGTACATTAGGACTCACACCATACAAAAATTTTTACTGAGGAGAGGCTGCACGTCAGTTGTTCCCTTGAGCTGAATGTGATACAGCCAGGCCTGTCTAGAAGAGTGAACCCTGAATTCCAAATGGGGAGGGATTTTATGGATTCCAGCATCAGGAGAAATGAGCTGCCATATACACAAGCTTGCCCACCCTTAGTCTAATTTTATTTAATGCAAATACTTAATGGAACAGAGTGAGCTGTACCAGGCAGTGTGACCTCAACAGGATTTTAGCATATGCTTGAAAGTTATGCTGATTCTGAGATCACAAAAACAGTTAATTTTGATCATTTTGATGAAACAGTGCATTCACAACTACAGTTTTTTATAGAGTTGAGCTGTTTATAATGATATTTTCTTTAGAGAGGAGATGAGGGGAGAAGGGATGGAGACTCCATGGCCAGTATTCAGGACTCTGGTTGGGCTGGCAGGAGAAAGCTCTCCAGGTCTGTACCCTGCCTGCATCAGAGACCTGATGTATGAGGAGCTTGCCTGTGAACCAGACAGGCTCAGGGTGTTGAACCTCAACCTTTCCCATCCTCCCCATCCATTTGTCCAGAGGAGGAGAAATCATATCTCTGTTTCTGTAGCAATGTTTCCATTCAGAAAATTTCTCTAAAAACCTTTTTGTCTTCTACCTTTCTGGCTTTCTTGGTGATTTTCAGTTATTCTTCCTGTAAGATTTGAAGTAGTCTGCTTCAAGATCTTCTAAAACCTGACAATTTTTTAGATTTTCCTTTTTCCTTCTTTTTTTCTTTCATCAGGTTAGAAAAACTCACACAAACCCAGCTGAGACCTCTGGGCTCATCTCACACCACCACAAATCTGCTGACCAAGGCTTGTCATTTTTCGATGCTGCTGAGTGTCCTGCAGCTCTGTGATGTTTTGTTGTTTTTCCTGACACTGAATTCTCAGTTTCATATTAGAACACTAGTGTGCAGTTCAGTATTTTGAACAGTCACAGAAAATGCCACTTTCCTTATCGATTATTGCTTGAGTTCACTTTCCTCTTCAAGCTGCTCTTGTTCCCACATGGTCAATAGCTCTGCTTTCCTCAAGTTTATGTTATAGCTGGTATTCTCTGAGTGCTGCCTGGCTAGAGGTCCTCCCTTATCATTTATCCAGGCTGGTGTGAACTAGGAATGCACATCCATTTTCATGAGCATCTCCACTATTCTGTAAGGCCAGAAAACTTGCAAGGATTGTGTTTCTAACTTTCCCATTTAGCGTTATAGACACAGGCACACCTGAAGCTCTTCTCTCTGAAGCTGCTTATATGGGGGTGAATGATGCATGCAGGGAAAGGATAACTTAAACCTGGGAAGGAATCTTGGGTTGCCATTCAGACTCCTGTGATTAGACCCTCTGGCCTGTATACTTAGAAGGAGCATGAATCACCCACTTGAAGCTTTTCTGTAGCTGAAATCGACTTCCCTGCAGGTTGATTCAATATTGCCACAGCCTTGTCAGCTTCCCCAGGATGGCTTCACCCACCTTTTCTTCAAGGAAAATCAGCTCATATCGAGCACCATTAATAACTTGCCTGCATGTGGGGATGCATCCACATTTACTCCACTCCCAAACTCAACCCAGAAGTATTTCTGAAGCGCAGTACAGACTTGTTCTCCTTCTGCCATCCCCTTTACCTCTGTTTCAGCAACCTTCTTCTCCAGGCAGATGGCTCCCACCCCCTCCCAGCTCCCCTTGACACCCTGCCAGCACCATGCCCAACCACCCCTGCCATCCGTCTCTTGTCTCTAACCCAGTTCCCTCGGATATGACAGACTACAGCCTCCTCTTTCTCTCCAAAAAGAAGCACTGCACCAGCACACCAGTACCCAGGAAACCTGGTCAGACAAATGGGGATGCGGATCAGAGAGGGGGTGCAAGGCTTTCCTACGGAAGTTTTTTGACTTTTCAGCCAATATAACTGACTTTTTTAGGCTATTTCTTTCCTCCTGTTCAAAAAGCAAAAAAAAAAAAGAAAGCAAACACGCCCTCACTTCCTCCTCCCAGCCCGGTTAGAAATGCTGCTGAAGCACAGCGTGGGAGCTGGAGTTCAACACTTGGTGCATCCATCCTCTCACAAGGCTTCCTGACCACCCCCCCACCAGAGCACCTTGCCAAGGCTCCTGAATCCCATCTCCATGTTTTCCATAGGAAACCCAGACTGGAGAGATGGAAAGAGCACGTGGCTTTTCAACATCAAGCCAGTCATGTGTCATTTTTTTTGGCTAAAATCTGAGAATACAAATGCTTTGGTTTTCCATTTTCTTTAGTATACTGAAATTTTTTAAGAAAAGCAGAATCCTTCTTTTTATGGGCAAAAAAAAAATGCCAACAAAAGACAAGACATTTTCATTCCCTAAATTTCTCTTCAAAATGTTTTGATCAACTTTAGTAACAAACTGATTTCTGCAACGTGTAAGGTAGCCTTAGAAGTGACTTTTCTTGAGCCATCTCTCTAAAATCTGCTGGCTCCAAGCTCAGTAAGTTTTTTTTTCCCTTGGTGTTCCTGAAGTCCCCTGATCAAAGCACCCTGGTTAAGTTTTCTTTGTGTGTTAAACAACATTGTGTTCTCATCTCCCAGCATTAGACTTGCACATAAACCTTCGCAAATTGGCCCCAGGAGAACCTGGGGGATTTATAATCAGGATCACAATATAATCTTCAGTAAAGTGTCCTTATAAGAGATTTCACCCTTGAAGTTAGACACGTCCCTTTCTAGTTCAGGGAACAATTTGGGACTGCTTCTGTCTTTAAACTCATGGCTATAAATTACACTTAATGCATTGCCCCCCACTGGCACACTGGGCTCCCAGTGATGTGTTAGGCAATATTTCATCCTTTCTCTTCATTGATCTCTTGTTTGTTTAATGTATTTTCCATTCCTCAGTCCTACGGCAATGTGATTTCTCAGTTGTGTTTGGCTTAGTGATACTGGAGAGGGCAGGTTTAAGAAACAGTTCTCATTTTCCTTACTTTTTTAATACCTCAGTACGGCAGCCCTGTCAATAGAATAGTGCTAGTGCTGCAGACAGTTCTAAAGCACTTTTGGAGAAACTCTTCAAGATTTCTCTGTGCTTGATGTTTTGTATTTCAGAAGACAAAACCCGAGGTAAGGGAGCATAAGAAATCAAGCAAAAAAACCACTGTAATTTGTCACCATGCAATATACATATATATTATCACATTGATAGATATTGACCTGTACCTTGAAAGCATGACAGTGGATGTACAGAGGTGCATCCATGCTGCATTCCTTGATGTTGTGGCATCTGGGGCAGGGGACAGCTGTTCTTTGAGTTTTCATTTTGCTTTAATTTGATGCCCATAGAGTTATCAAAGAGAAATGTGAGCTTAACTCTTCATGGTTGAAACTGTGCTAACATTTGAAAACCTCACTAATTCAGTTTATAAACCTAACAGAGGCCGGGTTGGTCGGGGCTTGGAGCAGCCTGGCCTAGTGCAAGGTGTCCCTGCCCATGGCAGCAGGGTTGGAACTGGATGATCTTTAAGGATCTTTTCAACCCAAACCATTCTGTGACTCTGTGATTAGAAGTGGTCACTGGAAGACCACTGAATAAACTGCTTTCTTCTGAGACCTGGAGCTGTTATCAAAGAGTCTATAGGGCTGAAGATCCCATCATAAAAACCATAAACAAGGAGTTTATGACTTTCAAAGGCAGATTTGTGTCTTGGGTGACAGTTGATACCCTGAAAATCAGTGAGACTCTTGTTCTTCAGCAATTTAGGTTAAAAAATCCTCTCCTGTACAACATTTGATGCTAAAGCTGAGACAGGCAAAATCCCAAAAGTGAGAGGTGAGTCAGGGAGACAACATTGTTTTTTCCCCAAAGCAGAAACAATGATCAGCCAGGCTGGGTTTCCATTTTCTCTAAAATTACTAAAGCTCCTGAGGAAAGACTTGCATGAAAGGTCTTGATATTTTTGCTTTTGTCTAATTCAAGCAGGAAGCCTTTATAATATGTTAATGATTTCCAGTGGTTTTTACCATTAATTCTGCTTTTTGTTTCAGTTTGGACAATATAATTTTCATTGACCTATTTTTAGTCATACAATATTTTTGTTGTTGTTATTATTATGCAGCCTAGAAATAGCAGTGGGAATTGAGAAGAAATTTTAATTTACAAGACTTGATAAACCTTACCAAGCACAACTGTTTGTATTTTGTATTTCAGTTTCCTGAAGGGGCACAAAGCTGTCCTCTGTAGCTTTTACATTAAAAAAAAAAGTCACATTCTTAACATAGATGTAAAATGCAGAAGAAAATGCAGAATGATAAATTTGGAGCTGTGATCAGGGTCTAGCTTTCCTAAAGCTCTTTTCTGAAGGGTTAAGTGATAATGCTATTAAAAATAAAGTGAATAAGTAAACACTATCTTCCCGAAACAGCTTTTTCTGGGATGCTATCTAACCAGCTTTGTTTAGAAGGCTTCAGACTCCATGCTGTAGTTTTAATGACATTTAAATTTAGCATTCATATTGCAGGACAAGGAGATGGTTGCCCCTGTGCAGCAGGGGCCCCGTCTCCATACTGGCATGAAGTCAATAAAGATTCTGCTCATGGTACCATGGGTACTAACCCATGGAAAGGAAAGGAAAACAACACCCTGCTTGCCCCCTCATTGCTAAATAAATGTTTGTTGAATTAATAACTGCTCTTTTTTTTTTTTTTGAGCTGTTAGGTTAGCGTAAAAAGGGAGAAAAATAATCACTTTGTGCTGGCTGGGACAGCAACCCTGCTGACTGCCTGAGTGCGACAAACAGCAAGAGTGGGAGAGGGAGCAGACAGAATATTAATTATTTTTTCACTGAGGAAGAAGGAGGCCAGTCTGGAAGCCAATATTTGGAGTCCACGCAAGCCGTGATTGCTGCCTATGATCCCCTTCAGCCCCACCCAAAGACCCACTCAGCAGCTCCCCAGGGAATTGGTGTATCCAGTCACCCATCCTAGGTCACTTATTTCAAGAGGGAGCTCTGCCTGCTCTGCTCACCAGCTGGCACATTCTCACGGCCCAAATGTCGTCCTCCATTCACCTGATTTCAAGATGTGACCCCCGGGTGTGACAGAGCAGGTGCTGCTGCTTAGGAGGTGAGGAGAGGTGGCATTAACGAGCCCTTTGCTGGAACATGTTGAGTTCTGGTAGCCATCCTGAAAACAGAGACTGGAAAACTCAGAGGAGAGCTACAGAAATGTCTGTAGACATGGGACTGTGCCCTGGAGAGACTGAGCTTGAAGGTAAGTTAGTTTTCCATCTCTGCAGATGGATGGCCTCTGAGACTGGGGAATGGTCTTCAAATTAATGAAGACAGAATGTGGTCAAAGAAGTGGAACAGGAAACTCAGATGAATTCGTGCTGAAAACCGAGAGTGTGATTTTGATAATAAGGATTATTCAGTACTGAAACTGCTTGTGAGGAAATAGGAACATCACCATCCTAGACTTGATTGAGCTGCCTTCTAAAACATGGGCTAGAACTTCAAAGAAACTGGGTTTGATGGTGGTTTTGAGGTGGAGGATCTTTGGTCCCCAGGCTGTGAGATGGTACAAGGCCCTAAACCATTCTGTGCACTTCTCTATGGGAAACATTTTGTAGGCCGTGACATTTTTTTCTTTACACACTTGGGGTATTTCTCTGTGTCCTGGAATGAATAAAATGGTAATCTTAATGTTCTGTTGTTTTTCATTTAAAACTGCAGCATTTGACAGGGATTTTTTTTTTTCCCTTAGAAACGTATGCCTTGTCTCTGTTTTTATGGCCTGGAGGTTTTCTCTCTCTTTTTTATTTATCATCTCATATTGCCATGGTTTGAAGATATACAGCAGTGACACAGGCTGCTGCTGGGTTTTGGTTCTTTGACTGGTTTCTATTTTTAGAGTGTTCTTAGTTGCACTGAAAACAGGCAGCAGCAACTGTATTGGCCCCAATGTCTGGCACAGATTTTGTCAGAAGATGCACTGTGAATAACACATCTTGCCCTATATTTAGGGACTATGAAGAACATGATCTTTTAAAGAACATACTCTACCTGTGTAAGTAACAGGTCTTGTGGCTGCCCTGATCTCCGGTGGACAAAGGAGACCGAAATTAACTTGGCTCAGCATCCTCTCTGAGGCACAGTGCTGTCACCAGCTGTGTTAGCTCACCTTGCAGAAAGCCAGGTGAGCTCTGCTGCTGCCCAAGTGGCCACCAAACATCAGGCACTGGAGCACAGAGGTACTGCTTGGCAGCCCAGAGGATCTGCCTGCCTGTTTCTTCTGCCCAAAGTCTGCTTAAAAAGTGGAATGTCTCCTCCAAGAGCTGGAACAGCTCCTCAGATCAATCCTCAGAGCAACTAGAGATGACAGAAGAGCCAGGATTAACTCTTGCTGGCAGAGCAGTGCCTGTCCTTCAGCTTGCCAGAGCCCAGCTGAGCATCCTTCATGCAATCAGCCACGGACTCATCTCTTTGCCAAAGCAAGAAACACTGAGCCCTAATTTTATCCCAAGGTATGGCAGGATCACCTGGGCATTCCCAAAATTTTCACTGGTCAGAATATTTTTTTTTTAAATCCCTGCTCAGTACGTGGTATATCTTTTTATCAGTTTGTGCTTTAGAGGAATCAGAAATTCCCAGTTCTACCCTTTCCTGCAGCCACCTTCTGTCTAACTCAAACACCCCATAGGAGAAATCTTCACTTGGGATAAATAAAATGAAGTAATTTTGTTAGCAGTTTCCTGGAAAAGAAGCTTTGCCTGTGAAAGATTTCTTGAAATTTTTTTTCCTGGCATGTGGTTTCCTTTTTTTAACTTGAATTTCCTCTGAGATTTTGTCTCTACATTTTTCCCTGGATTACCTGAAGTAAGAAACTTTTAGCTAAGCTGCTTTTGAAGAAGGAACACCAGTATTAAGAAAGAAAGATTCTGTTTGAGATTGTAATTTGTACCATTTAAAAATATTACTAAGGTTTGTATCAAAAAGCCCTCAAGCTAATAGGAGAGAACAGGGCTAAGTGAAAGAAAATGCAGGCTGAGTGGTGGTGTGGGTTTTGAGTAGATTAAAAAAGGTTCTCTTCTCCATCCAGTGTGAAAATACTATCCATGCCCCAGGCATTTAATGCTAAGGCATTTAATGCTGTATAAACCTGCCCTGGGTGAGGGAAGAGTCTTGTACAGGCTGTATTATTTCTCACATTTTCATGTGATTCCTCTTCCCAGTCGTGTTCCCAGGTCCTGCCCTGTTCCTGTGGATATTTTGAGCAGTGGTTGGCACTGAGCAGACCATGTCCATGCTGCAAGAGCAGGTCCAGGCCCTTTCCTGGGGTCAGGCTGCTGGCCCAGGGCACCCTTGCAAGCACCAGTCAGGCACTATGAGATTTATCTGAGGGGAAAGCCTCAGCCTGCTCTCAGACTCCTTCATGCCACGTGGAGACATCAGACACAGTCCAGACAGTGAACTGACAGCTCTGTCCCCAGCCATGTCTGTCTTAAGTCAAATCTACTTAAGTCTGCCAAGAGACAACGATGTGCTCAGAATCTGCATGGAGTGTGGCTCCCAATGTGTTGCATTCCACTTTATAACCTGGTTTTATCACCTTTCCCCACCACAGACCAAACCCTTGGGTCGAGAAGTACAAGAGAGAACCTCACTGTCTTATTTCCAATCTTGGATCAGGTCTCAGGGATATTTGCCTTGTGACTACTGTTAAATAATTCTGTCTAGCATCTGATTTAAAAATATCTCAAAGTCAAGCTTCGTGCAGCATCATCTGTTCAAGGCAACACCTAAACTGAACTGCAACTGTACACCCAGTGCCCCTGCTTGTTTCTGAGGAGGAGTGAGTTTAGTCCAGGAATGGAAGGGTTTCTGCAGCTTCTGTTTCTCCCTTATGATAAACTTTTAGCTTGGAGTGTGTTCTGGACTTGAAAAAGGCATGAGGCCTCTTTAGTTCTGCATCTGTTTGCAGTTGTCCTCATTAATTGCTAGTTTTGCTTGCCCATGTTAAAATCTAAATGTCACATGGCTGTGTATTTCACCCTAACTAAGGGCATCATAGGGAGTTATTGAAAATAGGTCTTTTTGTGATTTTTTTTTGCTTAATTAGAATGTCATTAATATACCCTTCTCCATATCAGGCCTTTTTTCCCACCATCCAGTATTTTCCATCTTCACATTCACCTGAATTGCTGTTTTTACCCCTCTTGCTCCTCTCTCGGCATCCCTAGAGACTGAACATGATCCTAATGTCAGTTCTAGGGCATGTTCCACTCTCTCCTGCCTGGAACCCCCTTCCACAATGAAATGCATGACAGCCAGGAGGGGGTGTGAAAGCAGCAGTGCTGAGGAAGTTTATTTAATGCTTCCTTTGCTGTGGTCTAGAGCTGTGGCTGCAGCAGAACACCACCCAGCAGGGTAAAGGGTCACATCCTGTGCGTCCTCCACACGGGCTGCAGCCCTTGAGAGCCCTCACATCCTCAGGGCAATGAGTTTTGTATTCTCTGCACCAGAAAGCCATCATTTAAATCCACGAGAGGATGTTTGCAATACTTCGTTCTAAACTCCTGCCGAACACAGGCCAGAGAATTCCTCCCAGCAATTCCTGCCCTGTGCATTGCATCCCAGCCTCTGTTTCAGCTAGGACAGATCTCTCAGATACAGAGATTTACTCATGTTTTAACAACACTATGAGGTGCAGAATTTGTAGCTTCCCTTGACAAACTTTTTAATATAAACAAGCCCCTGAGTGGGAGAATAGGCTTCAGACTATTCCAGAATAAACTGGAACTTTAAAATCATCTATGAAATATATTTAAAACAGATTTGATAACTATTTGGAGCCTAATCTTACAATTCTTCTTCTGGTAAAAGGTGTCTTGATGTCAGCAGCAGACCTGGCAGGCACTGTTAGACCATTTCATTCCACCCTTCCCAGGTAGCTAACAAATACTATAATTGTTCCACTATCTTAAGTTTATTCTCATAGACATTAGCCTTTACAGTAATGCAGATATGTGACTTGTATCGATGCTATTAATTAATAATGTTTATTAATTTAATCTTGTTTGGTAACATGTTGACCCAGGATGCAGATGCCAGTCAGGCAAAAAACAAAAACCAACCCCAAAAGACAAAATCCTGATGGGTGATGCCTTTGTCTTTCAGCACTCATTGCCTATGCAATTGTTGATAAATCCAATGCTTTTCCTGTATCACTGACCAGCAGCATGTGAGTTCTGTTCTCTCATGTCACTAGTTTGTAAAATGTCATTCAAACATTCCCTTTTTTCCTAAATGCAGCCTGAGATCTGGGTGAGACTCAGATGAGGGCTGGACATTGAGAATACCTGAGCAACCTGATCCAGTGTAAGGTGTCTCCACCCATGGAAGGGAGGTTGGAATGAGAAGATCTTTAAGGTCCCTTCCAACCCACACCTTTCTGTGATTCGGTGACATTCGTGCATCTGTAGCAGCCATTTGGAGACCAGCTGTTCAGCAAACAGTGGTTGCCTCAGAAATTTGGGGAAAACTATTCCCTGGACAATTTTCTCCAAATACACTGTGTTGGTATACATAATAGGGATGTCCTGTATTCCTCAGGGTATCCAGCAATCAGATCAATCTCAGATCTCTTTGTGTCTCAGGGCTGAAGTTCCAGGGTCCATGGGGCTGTGGCACAAGGCAGGTGCAAAATCTGAGAAGTATTTGAACCATGTAAGCAAACAGAAGAAAAGAGGTAGAAGGAAATTAGGAAATTTCTGCACAAACGTGCCCCTGAGAGCCAGAGAAACCAGGGTAATTTCTCTTTTTGAGAGATTATTAAGACCTCTGTGGTGGGGTCATTGCTGTATTTCATTTCCATTGATGCCATGATGATTTTTTGCTTTTTCTTTTATACCCCTTTTATACACTCTTTTATGTAGCTTTTATGTATTCTTAGTGCTTTTAGCCTACATAGTCATAATTCTCTAAGTTTGATAACTTCCCTTAGACCCAATATTCCCTTAAGCCAAGAGCCCAAACACCCTGGAAACGCCAGACCCCGAGGGCCTCTCCAGAACACATTCTGTAAACAAAGCCAGGCCCAGCCAGGGGAAGGTTCCTCGCTGAGGGGTCTCGCTGGAGTCCCTCCCTGGGCAATCTTTGATAGATGTGCTAATTAGCAAGGCCTATAATTGCACACACATCACATCATGGGGGGCCATTTCTTCGGGGGGCATTTCGGGGTGCATTTTGATGTGCATTTCAGCGCACTTGAGGATCCTAAAATAAATACCGAGGTAAAACACTTTGCCCCTCTTAACTGTGTTCAGCTCTCTTAATTTTAAGACCAGGAAAAGGCGACACCATGACTGGAGCTTCACCATAAACTCCTCTGTGTGGTGACTCCAAGCTGTTCTCTGTGAGCAGGGGCAGAGCTGTGTCCCCCTGACAGCAGAGGACTGGCTGCAGCACAGGCAGGATTCCATCCAGGAATGTGATGTTGGTACCTGCAAGGATCTTTCCGCTTGAGTAAATTTAATTGTTATAAACTCCTGACCTCACTTCTGGGAATTGCTTGCCCAATTAAGACGTGCCCTACAAGACTGTTAGTGTGACCAGAGCTGAAAAGCTTTTGGGTACAAGAATGGGGTCTGAGATTATACCAGAAACTCTGCAGTATCTGGTTACAATTTAAGTTGGAGTGGTGATGGCGAATGTACCCCGTGTCCCTTTATTTTTTTTGTCCACCATTTTTTAGAAAGTAAAATATTTAAGCACTTTTCCAGCGCAGTCAGGTGTAATACCTGGTTACAAAGCACACCCCTGGGAAACTCCATGTGGAAACACACTTCTGGTCAGTCCCAAGGACAGCACAATCTCCATTTCACAGTTAAGAGTCTCTAGTGATGGAGATACCAGGGTAAAAGGGTTTTTTATTATGATAGTCCAGAACTGGATTATAGTACCAGAAGCAGTTAAAAGCCATGCCATGAGAGTTTCCCAGAGCTGCTGTCACTCCTATAACCTGCTTGTTTTCCCAAGTTTTTTAGAGTGTAGTAACCCTCCCCAAAAATGCTTAGGAACACATTGAAACTACTTTAGGGGGAAGCAGTTTGATCAAATAAGTGCATTCAGACTTGCTCTTTGCAGTGCCCACGGAGCTGGGATGACACAGCTGGCACATCTGCATGGTGAGAGAGAGAAGGCACTGCTCCAGCTGCAAAACCACTTCAGCTGGATTTGTAAGCTGCTGGGTAGGACTGATCTTTGCAGTGAGCCTGGTTCAAAGCAAACCTTCCAAAACTTTTTGTACCAACTCATTTGTGAACCCAGAAGTGATTTTCCACTCAGAGTATGAAATTCAATCCCTTCTTCGCCCAGATGAAAGTCTCACCCGCTCCAGCATGCCAGAATGGCCCAGCAAGGAGATGCTACCACCAACAGGTATCATCCTGCTACCACATTTCATTGAGTTCAAGCCATTGTAATTGCCTGGTTTGGTCTCCTGCACAGAGAAGTTTATTTTTCTTGGAGCCAGCTCCTTCATGATTGAAATGGAGCACACATTTTATTAAAACATCTTATCTTCACTTGCAAAGGGCAGATGATGGTATACTGTATCATAATGAAACATTCTGCTCCAACGCTTAGTTATTTTCACTATTCAAAATGTCTTATTCTATATTTGGATTTTTCAGATTTAATCTCCAAGGATTGCCACATTTGCTGGTTGGAAGTGTCCTTTGCATGAGGCCTGTTTCCACTCTTCCTGTCTCTTTCCTTCATTTAAATCACACCTTAGGTTTCTCTCTGATAAAGAAAATAGCATAATTGGAAATCAGAAGTTCTGTCCCATGAAAGATAATGAGTTGGAGTATTTAGATTAATTGGGTCAGAGCACAACTTCTATTAAACTGCTGCAAAATGCAGGTAACCTGTTGGACCAACCTTAACCTGAGATGTTTTAATGGGACTCAAATATTTCAGTCTGTGTGTTTCTGAGGGAAATTTCATTTAAACAGATGACTTTTGTATTGAAAACTTCTCTTATGCAAAGATAGCTTCAGATGTGAGATCATGCTGGTAAATTACTGCTTTGCTTGGGCTTTTTCTCTTTTCTTTAAAGATATATCTTTAAGATAATGCAGTTTCTAAACATCCTTTTAGAAAGTTTTCCCTCAATGGCTTTATTATTCCATATGTGAAGACATAAACAGAGTCTATGACACCTTTTTACAAATACAAAGACCTTTTAGGAACTCTTTACATTTTGTTCCGCTTAGTTAATTTTCTTGCAACAGCTTCTTTTTCAACAGTTTCCTGTATTTTCTTGGTCAATTACACAAATGAATTGCTGAGGAAGTAATTTGCTGTCTGCTCGTGTCATTGCTGTGCATAGTTTGACTTGATTAGACTTGCCGTGCCACCTTGCTTCGAGTCTTTCTGCCACTTATTCTGCCAAATGTGATGTAAATCCGTCTTTCATAAATACAGCTTAGTGGTTTCACTGTCAGTGATTTTATTAACCAACAAACCACCTCACAGCCACTTGTTGCCTTCAGCTTCATAACGTGACCCTCCTGGGATCCGAATTACTGTTGCTCCATGAGCAATTCTCATTTCTTTTACAAGTTGTAGTTTGTACATCTGTGTGTCCTTGGTCTCTGCATATTTCCACAAGTGCTTTTCCACCCTTATCTCTTGGTACGTGGCTGATTGCCAACACTCGCATAAATCCACGGCAGTTGTTGTGGATGAGCTCCACCCAGCATAGAGCTGCTGAGAATTTGGCCCCAGACAATTTCTCCTCCAAATTTCGTACACTTTCTTTTCTGTTAGTCTGGCTGTAGCAGTGACTCCATCCTAAAAATGCCCAGGAATGCATTTTTATTTTATTTTGTTTATTTTGTGGCTACCTCGCTGATAAGCCTCTCATGGGGATGGAGGAGCCCAGTGGGAATGGGATCCCTTACGAGGTGTGGATGGAAGGTGTGGGGGAAGATGGGGCCAATGCACAGCTTTAGGAAGCTGAGGTGCAGACCAAGTCACTGGGGTCTTCCTGTTGAGTTCCCGCAGCCAGATTTGCCCTATACACAGGTTCTACTCTGGCATCTTTGGTGGAAAAACGTTAGAATTTCTTTTGATTGTCATGTTTTCTTTTATTTTTGTATTTATAACTCAGGGCCAGGGTCTGAAGGCTGAGAGTGTGCTGCCCTACTTAGTCTGGGATCCTTGTTCCCTGATGGTTTTCATCCCAGACAGGGCTGATGTGTACCTTGTGGGGAAACTCCATTCTTAGGAGATCAGAAGCTTTTGATCTGCCATGGCAGCTGGGAACTGTGAAATGTCTGATCAAAGGGGAAAGGACCCAAGATACTCCAGATAAAGCCATGTCCATGCCATGAGATTCAGCCCAAGCATGTTTCTGGTTCCAGAATTTACTCCTCTCTCTAGTTTTATTCCTAGGATGACTTTGTCCAGTTTCTAAGTGACAAACGGCTACTTCAGCATGATTGCTGGTTTCTTTTGCATGTCTGCTGTTTTGCTGACACATAAACACCTCCCTGTTCTTGGGGAGAGAGTGTCCTAGATCTGAGTCTCCAGAATTGCTGCTTTCCCCACTACATTTTATGTACAATATAGAAGGGAACAAGTCCAACAGGAAAATTGTGGAAAAGAGTCACAACCAGCCTAGTGCTTGGATGTAAGGACTTTTCCCTAGACTGCAGATCTGCAAGCTCTGAATTTTTACTTATACCTTATGCACCTGTAACTGGCATACTCGTATTGAGGAAGAATAATTTTGTGTTTGGGTTGAGCAAAATTTTGTGTCCCACTTGAATTCTGCACTGATGTTAACAAACCTTGCTTGACTAAGGCTACCATCAAAATCAGTATATTTCCCTGAAAAGGTTTGGTTTCAGTCAGCCAGCAGTTTTTGATGAACAATAATAGTAATTTTATTTCCCTCCGTCAAAAAATTCCTGGTATGTTTCCTAATTACATGTCTAACAAAAGATTGCAAAAGCTGGTTTAAGACCCAGTTGTAGCAGGTGAGGTGTGAATCTTCCAAAGATCCTCTGTTCATCCAGGTATCATAACCCGGGATATTGCATAAGTATGTAGGCTATCAATGACAAAGAGAGCACAAGATTGTGCCTAAAATAAACAGAAAAATATAGAAAATTATCTGTCAGCAAAATCATCTCCAAACATGTTTCAGAATTTTCCATGAGGCATCAGGGATCTTTGACCCAAGCTCAAAAAAAAATTATTCTGCGTTTCATTATGTATCTCAGTCACAGACTGACACTTTGGTTTCGTTTCAGCAGTGTCTGTGCCATCAGAATCCAGTGTGAATTCTCCTGTGACAGCATTAGATCAATCATGTTTTAAAGAATGCGAGTAATTGCATCTACTCCATCTCCCGAGACAGTCCAAAACTGACACTTTGGGTTCACTGCAACCTGAGTTGCTAACACGGGTTGGAAGG
The DNA here is from genome assembly GCA_013400235.1 of Oriolus oriolus. Taxonomy (NCBI): domain Eukaryota; kingdom Metazoa; phylum Chordata; class Aves; order Passeriformes; family Corvidae; genus Oriolus; species Oriolus oriolus. Next base: position 925,213 of record VXBT01008392.1, on the reverse strand, counting down.
TGAGAGAAAAGTATCACAAAGCTGTATTTTTAATATTCTTATGTAAAACAAGTTGGTTTCAAGTTAAAAAAAAAAGAATGTGAGCAGACTCAGTTTTTGAAAAATGGGATAAAATGATAAAAGTTGGGGACTTTGCGGAACTCAAAGCACTGTTAGCATTTATTGAGCATACATTGAGGTTGTCATTTTAATGGGTAGGTCAGGGTATTTGAAATACAGGTGTCTGCAATAACTTCTGTGATCAAGGTCTTTGAAGGGAATCCTTGCTACAGTGACAGACCTAAATGGAGATCAGGAAATGCCACTTGGGTCTAATTTCTTGGTGAAGGGCTGGTACTTGTGCTCTTGGAGAAAAATGGGTTACAAGCCCGGTGAAAGAGCTTTTCCTCATGCTGTAGATATTCTAAAAGATTATCACATTTTGTGCATCTTTGCTAAACCTGCATTTCTTTTTCAGAGCCTTGTATGCAGGCACTGGGATTTCCAGAGAAGCCAAATCTAGACTAAAACCAGACTGTGCTTTTCATGGCAGTGGCAGAGAATCAGTGGAGCAAATGTGGAGCATTCTTGTCAGCTGTCTGTTGCTGGCATGTCTTAAAGTGAGATTAGGTGTTTTTCAAAATGGAGCTCAACTTGAAATGGGGAGAACTCCCAGGAAGTTCTCAGGTATATATTACACAGAAAGTCAGACTAGATAAGAGCAGTATTTTCTCCTGACCTTGCAGTCTGAAGATATATTCTACACCCCCTGGCATGGCTGTGCCACCGGAGGGGAAAGGCTGTGGGGCAGCGGGAATTTAGAGATTTTCACTGTTAGGAATTTGCATTCAGAGAGATTCCCTCTGGTTTTATTGCTGCTATCCTCCTGAGAGAAAGGCCCGACACATTTCTCCTGCTCTTCCCATGTGCCTCAAGGGGCCCCTCTGAGTGGGGAGGTTCTCTAAGGGCATCCTGTAGCTGCACCTCCTGAAGGCTTAGCTGAGGGGGATGAGAGACATTGGGAAAGCTATTCCCCTCCCCTCCCTTTCCTCATGTCCAGATGGAGTTTAGACCTGGCATTTTGGGTGAGCACTGAAAGCAGCAAGCATCAAATCTTTTCACTTTCTTGTGGTTTCTAGCAGGTAGCAGTTCAGGATGTACCAGTAAAATTCTTCCAGACAGCCATGGAGAAACAAAGGCCAGGGGAATGGCATAGAAATCGCACAGGTATTAAATGTTCTCCTCCCCACTTCAGTGCTTTTGTTAGTCCTTCCCAGGCTCCATCCACAGGTAGAGGTGGGTATTTGATAGTCACTGGTTGTGTCTAGGCCATGAGTGTAAGATCTGTGATGAGGCTCAAGGTAATGAGGACACATCAGGACAGTTTTATCTCCTCTTGTTGCCTTAATCCATCCAGTTTTCTACAAAGAAATGGGAATCAAAAGGTTTTATTGATTAACTTAATCATCTGAATCTGTTTTTCACGCGCCCTTGATGCTGTAAAATCAAAGCGCCGCACCCCTGCCAGGCACTAAAAGGTCAGATTCGAGGGTCATTAAAAGCAGCAGCACGCTTAATCAGGAGCCCTTACAGAGCAGCACAAAGACACCCCTCCCTTTCTGTACATGATTTATTTTTTAATAAGAATGACCAAGATGGCAGCCCATGTAACACACTGTGCTGTGCTGGCTGCTCTGCAGCAGGGCCCCGTGATTTGCAAACCCTCTCCGCAGCATTAATGTCTGTGAGCAACCTGGAGCAAACAGTGCTGCCTTATTGCTCTGAAAGCTCTCCCCAGCCATGTGGGCCTGACTCACTCTGGGTACAGAAAGCAGTTACAGGACTCATTATGCAGATATGAATTTTTAAATGGTGTGGTTTTATTACCTTCTGGTTTCCTAAACAGACTCCACTGTTGGGTAGCCCAAGGTACAGGAGCTCACTCCCTGGGTCTTTTATGGGTTATCCAGCCTTCATCAGAAGAGGCTGCCTGGCTGTTTTGGTAGACTTGGCTTATTAGCTTCAAACAGCAAGGAGGATGGATGTGGGACTAGATGAACCTTCAGCTGAGTTTTTATGAGTGTAAAGTGCAACAGAGGGAGTTGAAAGCTAAGTCTTTGTCCCACTTTGATATAGCCCCAGGAATCCTCTTGTGTGGGATTTGTCACTTGAGTTAAGCACAAGGTCTCCTTGATAGGTGGAATGGACCTTGCAGCATCATCTTCTTCAGAGTAGTTGAGAGGGGTGCCTGCACCAGGTTTCTACACATTTTATGCAGAAAGAATGTGGCCTTGTGTTTTACCACCCTGAAAAGAAAAAAACCACCTGCCCTGCATGGTCTGCTACCACTCCTTCATCCTCTCAGATTAGATTTGCTGCCCCATCTGCAGTCTCCACAGCCACAGTGGCTTGGGGGTTGTGTGGACCTCACCCTCTCCTCTCTCCAGCTCTGCCAGCTTTACCTGGAGCTCAAATCATGAAGCCCAGCAGCAGCTTTTGGCTCGGCTGCAGCGAGCAGAGCCTCAGTGGTGAGGGACCAGTGGTTTGCAGTCGCAGCCCTGATAATACAGGTGTGTACCCAGCTTGACTCCTTCTTCTGTAGCAGAAGAGTTGTAATTAGACAGAGCACCTGAGAGCACAGAGATCAGGCTGTGAAACAGGCAGCATGTACTGGAGGATTGCACCTCCTCTGTCTTCCCACCTTTCCCCCTTTGGGAGACATGACTATAATGCTAATTTTCATAAAAGGAGAGGTTTTAAAATGGGAGAGGGCAGGCAGAGGGTGATGACATGTGAACAATACACGAGTGACAAAGGCACCTGCTGTCCTAAAGCATTTTCAAATGTTAAAAACATATAATTGGTGGGCGGTTGAAAGTTGAAAGAGTGCATGGGGAGCTTTTAAAGTGGAGGGCTGGTGCTTACATGAAGGATTGCCCTTTCATCTCTGATCCTGGCAGCCTCCAGGAGCAGTCATATTCAAATGGTGAAGGATTAGGAAAAGAAGTTCCATGTGGTGGACAAAATAAGAATCACATTTGCCCTTTCCTTTCAAGCCGTCCTTTTTCATTCTGAGACTTTGCTAAATAAATAAATCTTCACACTGAGAGCTACCATTTATTGTCTGCATTTCTGACATAAACCTGCCTCTTTCACAATCTGCTTCGTGAGCCACGGAGACCATTCCAAAACCCCGGGGAAATGCAATTGTGCATCTAATTTCCTACTGGTGAAGGCAAAGGTTTTCAAGCAGATCTGATGACTGTGGGCAACCACTTTGTGAGAAATCCAAAGGGAACCCACAACTCAGAAAATGCTGAGCCTTCTGAAAGCTGTCTGCTCAGACAGAATTTGATGGGGGGGAGAAAAAAAGTTTGCTTGGTTTTTTTTTTTTCCATTTTTAAGTTTGCAGATGGAGCTCAGCTCATATGGGAGCAAGGGATGAGTAGGGTGGAGATGAGCCAGACATAGGACTGTGGGCTGTGTTGCGACTGCCCCAGATAGATGTGTTGATCCCTTGGCGTGAAGCATCCTCTGCTGTTCTCATCCCAAACAGTTCCTGATCACAGACTAACAGCCGAGCTGTGGTGCTGGTTATCAAAACACTCAGGGAAGGTTATAGAGGAGCCTGCTTTTTATCAAAGACTGAGAGTTCGTCTCCCTCTAATTAAACCAAAGTTTTCAGATCGGTTGGGTATATTTTGCTGATCTTGTTGCACGAACTTATCCCACTTGCGTGGCCCTGAGATAGAAATATTTGAAGATTACCCTGTGTTTGCTATGTGTGCACAAGCTGGTTCAAAGAGCAGTGAAGGCAGAAGCCTCAGAATCCTGTCTTTCATTATAAATACCCTACACCAATGAAGTGTCACCATTTTTAGCAGTGACACGTGAAGCGTAGCTGTGGGTACCTGGATAAGTATCATAGAATGGTTTGGGTTGGAAAGGGCCTTAAAGATCACCTCATTCCACTCTCCCTGCCATTGGCAGGGACACCTTCCATCACACCAGGTTGCTCAAAAGTCCCTCTAACCTGGCCTTGAACACTTTCCAAGATGGGGCAGCCTCAGCTTCTCTGGGCAACCCGTGCCAGGGCCCACCACCCTCACAGTGAAGAATTTCTTCCTCATATCTTGTCTAAATCTACTCTCTTTCAGTTTGAGGCCATTCCTCCTTGTCCAGTCACTCCATGCCTTTGTCAAAAGCCCCTCTCCAGCTCTCCTGCAGCCACTTCAGGTACTGGAAGGTGCTCTAAGGTTTCCCCAGGCTGAACTGCCCCAGATCCCTCTGTCTTTGTAGGAGATGTTCCAAATCATGAATGAAATCACATCCTGAGGACATGGTATTCTGTGAGCTTCTGAATAACCATGCAGCACAAGCAGGATTTTGCTCTCTTGTGAAGGACCAAGGCTGGTTAAACACTGCTGCATCTGAGAATCCTGAAGTGCTGAATGGACTGTGCCAGGATTTGAACTTCTGCCTGAAAGTCATTGATTCACTTCAGACTAAGTGTTATGATTCCACTCTCCCTGTTGCTGTGTGCATCCTGATGTAACTGAAAGAAGGATCTCATGTTTGCACAACCATGGTAGTTCTTTACCTGCCTCTTGCTTTTTTTTAGAAGAAACCTGTCCTGCCCTCCCAAATCAACCCTGGATGTCCAACAGGCAGCGCTGCTCACAGCATATGAAAAAGTCTCCAAGGGAAGTATTTTGAAAACGTTGCAACTTGTTAGTGCTAAAATACTATTCACTCTTCTTCTGCCAAGACAGTTTAGCTTGGCTTGGCTGTGCTTCTCATTTGTGTGCTGGTCCAGAGCTTGAAAAAGAAATGGGCACCAGGCAACCCAATTCATCGCTCCCCCATGGTCCCAGTGCAAGGACAGCCTGGGGACACTGGCTGTGTCAGAAGGCTGATGGCAGCATAGGCTTGGAGTGTTGTCAGGAATAAGAACAACTCTTGTTTTAATTTTAAAAAAAAAAGTTTATTACAAGAAAAATAATTTGGAAAAATAACAGCATCCGAATTCTTAATTTAAAATAATATAAAAACCCCAGGAGCTCAGGATCAGAGACTCTTGGTGCCAAACTGGCTATGTGCCCATGGCAGAAATCTTCAGTACTGGATTTACCTCAGCTAATCGGAGGCAAAATTCTCTTAAAATAAAAAAAAAGGCCTCTGAACAGAGATAGGCCTATGACCCCTCCCCCCCTTTACCCAGCACTGGAGCAGATGCAGGAAGATGTGTTCACCAGGTCACTGCCTGGGGGAGGAGGGCTCTGGGATCCTACTTTTATACCCTCTTGGCTCTTCCCAGAATTCCCCACTGTCCCGCCCCCATGGCACAAGATGATTGGTGAGTTTCAAGGTACATCCCAAGTTCCTTTCACCAATGGATCATTTGCTGGGGAGGGACGTTGGTCCGCAGAGAACAATGGAAATTTCACAATTAAAAGGTATTAAACAATTTAACTATCTTAACAACTTTAATAACTATTGACTTGGTCATAAGATGATTTTTATATGCAAAAGCCAATTACCTAATTTCATATATGATATGTGTCATCTTCCAGTCCCATCACCAATTTATCACATCACTGCTATCATGGAGCCCTCCCTTTCTGTCTGTATTGCCCTATTGATGCAGTGTAGGCAACACAGATCAGTTTGTATGTGGAGTGGTCTGAACTCAGAGCATTTAATTATATTTGTGGAAAGTGTAACTATTTTCTCCCATGCTAGACATGGAGCACAAGGCTGCAGAGAGATGACAAGGGGTGGTGTACCAGACACAAGCTATGTCTGGCTCTGGCAGCCTCTCCTTGAGGAATGTGTGAGGAGGGTAGCCATGTTCATCTGTCAAGAGAAAGTGATCTTGGAAGGTTTGAAGCCCTTTGGAAATTTTGAAGCCATTAATTTGTCTGGTTTTTTTCTATATTTTTATTATTATCCTGCATTGCTAATATTTCCAATACGTGGAGTTTTTTTTCTTGTAAACCATATTGGTAATGTTTGATAAAATAATTTCAACTGGCCATGCATCAGGTGGAAAATTTAAATTTTCTTTGGAATGGTATTTTCATTTGGTGAACTGGACCACCCATCCCCAGAACAGGAATGCACATAAAAGCCAGGAAAGCTGTGATGTGACCACAGAAGATAATTCCTTTGAATCGGTGCTGTTGCATGGCCTGAAGCAACACAAGCTTTGTGTGTGCTTGCATGCTTCAGATGTGAAGCATCACCAGGGAATACAAACAGAGCAGAGTTTGACCTAATGGACATGGGAGAGTCACATATTCCCTGCAAGAAATTCTCCCAGAAGGGCGTGGATGTGTATTACATGTTCTGGCCTTTCAGACAACTGTTCATTTCTCCTAGATACCCTGTCTCCTAAAAGTAACACTGATTTTATAGAGCCTTCTGTCATGCTGCTGAGACCCTCCCAAACAGGAGCACACTAGCACTAGCTGGGCCGCTTAATGAATATCCATCATTAATGAATAAACCATAATTTGTATTCAGGCAGCTATTCCTTCCCCCTCTATGGTGGCATCAAAGTAGTTACAGGGGTTTTAAATGTGAAGGGCTGATTAAGAGGAGAGGGGAAGGCAAATTTCACACTTCAATTAATGCTTTTGAGTCAGTCCCTCTGGTTGCAGATTGCCTGAACGCAATCGGCTGCTCCCCACAGCTGCTGCTGAGGATGAGAAGCAATCCAACTTGCCCTGAAGTCTCTGGCTAACAGCAAAGGTCATGGGAAATCAGTGTTGTGGTATTCGACAAGTTAACACTGCAATTAGAGAGAGGCTAGGAAACAAAACCCCGCTGATGGCTGGCTTGTCAGCGTCATGTCTCTGCATGCTGGCTGATGCTCAGGACAGCTGCCTATGAAAAGCAAATGAAATCCATCCCTACTGCACAGCCTGCAGAAGGAGTGTGTCTTTCACACCAGGAAAGGCACAGACAGGACTCAGAACTGCTCAGATGCCTCTGCCCCGACCACGTCCTGGCAGTGTGCCCCTGTGCTGAGAGCGGCGTTTGGTGCAGTGCAGCCAGCTCTGCAGCCTCTCCAGAACGGCACTGGGCTGCGTGCTGGTTTCTGTTATCCCCAGGTTCGTGCTTGTGTCCTCTTTCAGACCTTTTAACTTCACACCCCCTCCTTTTCCTACCTATTTTAGCTCAGTTGTGGTTCAGGGAGGAGATGGAAAGAACAGGAAAGAGGGGATGATTTACACAGCCCCGCAGAGCTGGCTCCCAGTGCAAGGATCTCCAGAAGATCAGGCTGAAGGACCTGGATCCTTGCTGGATGGAAGGGATGGTTTGATATGGAGGCAGAGTGGGGACAGAGGGACAGTGAGTATGCTGGTAAAAGTCCCATTAGCAGCTGCTTGGCTGCTAACAACCTCTCTGGTTGCCCCCAAATTTAATGTTTTGACTTCATGGCATGCAGCCCACTTGAGGGGCCAGGCAGCGGATTGAGGGGTCTCTCTTGAGTGGCAAAAGTGACCCAACAATAGCTTTTGGCCTTTATACCATGTGGAAGCAGAAAAAGAGGAAGAGCAGCCTGGACTCCCCTTCTGTACACCTCTCCCTGCTCAGGGCTGTGCGTGGCACCGAGAGCACCCATTTGGGTCCCAGCCTGATTGAATCCAAGCTGGTTTCTCCATGATGCCAGGTGGCTGGGGTGGAACAACTTGCTGTAGTGCTGCCCCAGTGCAGAATTGTGCATCACAGCCCCTACATGGACCTGCTGCCTTCTCCCCTTTCTCTTGGGCAAATGTGCCTGAGACTTCTGCAGAACACAATGCTCATTTCTGTAACCCTCCATGTTATCCCTCAGCTGAGGAAGCGCTATTTTAAGATGTGAAATATATCAGTAAGCGGAAAAAAAAGAGAACATTTAAATGCCTTCAAACTGTGCAAATCCTTGAGCATGTTGGATGGGAAGAGATTCTTCAATTAAACTCCTCTGTGTGATTCCTCCAGGGTGCTTCATCTCCACTGCCCCCCGTCCAGGTGAGGGGCATGAGCGTGTACAGGACAGAAGGCACCACAGAAATACCTGTCTGGTGTGTTCTCCACAGAAAAAAGCCTTTCCAAAGGGCCTTCTCATAAGGCATTCACCAGCCTAGAAAAGCAGAGAAGTGCACACCAAGTATGTGGGTAAAGGAAATGCAAACAAACTAAAATTCCTTAGGGGTGTCTCCCTGCACTCTTTCTCAGATATGAAAAACTGTAAAAAAATATAGTGGAAGGTCTGATTCTTGAGTTATTTATCAAACCCAGAGACCAAACATTTGCACCCCATTCTATCTCTGAAAATAATGTGAGAGACCCATTGTCAATCCTGCAGTGGGTAAATGGGTTCCTTTAACTCTATTTCCTCTCCTTTTCTTCCCTTCTAGTGCTCTCTGAAATGGGTTTCCTTTCCCTTGGTTTATTAGATGAGTCTGAATTTGGCTTTGTAATATTATAAAGTGATGAAGACCCCTCCTGGCTAGTTTTGCAGGCTGATGGACTGTGTGCAGCTCATTGCTGCTGTCCATGAAACACTATTTGATGCCCTGTGAGAAGAGGAAGAGGTTCTTGGCAGACCAAGAGACAACTGGAACAGTGTCCCATAGCAGCGTGTGGAAATAGACCCATTGTATTCCTCCGAATTACATTAGAAATATCTTTACTGAACATGACAGGTCAGAAAATGAAATATTCATTCTGCAGGAAACTTACAATTTTATTTTCAAACAAGCACTAAAAGTCAAAATTAAATACCAAGTGAAGTTGGGGATTTTTTTTGTTCCTGAAACATTGAAATGGCTTGATTGAAATGCTTCATAATGGTAATTTAGAACATTTTGCTCTTATTTCTGCTTGTCACAATGGTAGCTAAAATTATTCTATTGAAAAAAAATGATTGAATCTATCACAGTGAAATGTAATTTCCGGTGAAAGCACTGATGGAATTTGATACCTTCCTGCAGCATTTCCCAATTTTGTCAAAAAAGCATTTATTGTTGTAAAACTTGATCAAGCAGATCTTTTGGACTTCTTATTCCATTGCCATCTGTGGTATTTTGTGTAGAAACAGTGCCAATGGTCAGAAAGGCAGATTTGGATAACCAGCATGGAGACAGGCATTACAGAGATTTGGGTGTTTTTTCCATCTGATTTTCTGTTCAGTTGAGCTAACAATTTAATCTCAGAGCTCCCTTCCTCCCTTCCAGTATCTGCCTTAGCATGGGGTTGAAAGTCTAGTCCATGAAAACAGGAAAACCCATCCAAGTTTTGTGACGATCATTTTCCTTCTAACATGGAGTTTGTGTAGCACCAGGCAGGCACCAGACCTGAGAAGATTTTCTCTCTCCATCCTGACTGGACTGGTAGCCCTGTCTGCTGAACTCAAGGTTCTTTGGCAGTCCCTTAGAGTCTGCCTTTGCACAGGGTGTCTCCAGCCCCACTCTGGATGTGCTCAGCTTTTCCTGATGGAGGCTGCGACTTTGTTTATTTCGAATGGAGCTGAGCTCAGAGGGCTGTAACAGCCAGACAGGGTCGTGTGTCGGAGTGGAGGAGGTGAGAGCTATTAGATGCTGCTTCACAAAGTGCTTCTCTTGCTGGTTAACCTGCTTCTCATCCGTGCTTTTTGAAGACCAGCCAATCCTTTGAACCACTTGGGAACTATAAATGTTGGGTTTTCGCATCAGGTAGGCAGAGGGGCACCGTGAGTGCTCACGGGGGCTCTCGGAGAGGAAGATCCTTCCCACAGGGAGCCATTCACCCGCCTTTGCAAGTGTGACAGCTCTCTAACACTAATAATCCTATTACCTCTAACATCTCAGCTTTGCTAGGCAGGAGCATAAAGCCCACAATATTAGCATCCAAGATACGTGTCTATTAATAGCTGCTCACCAGTTCTTAATTAGATTGGCATGTATTGAAGATATGAAGCTGAATTAAACCAGACTGAATGCAGAGCTACCATCAGAGTTTCCAGACTTTTAACCAGATTTCCCACTGTTGCCTTGCCTTTATGAGCACAGTGAAATTTTCCTTAGGATGCTGCCTGGACAAAATGCAGGGCACCTATAGAGAGATAATAAATAACCTGGTGCTCATTCCCACCCACCCCACTCCCTTCTGCATGATTGAATTTTTCAGTACCTAATAACAGTTCCTGCCAGCACAGCATCAATTTTAAATCTCAACACACAGGTTTAGACAATATTGAAGTGAAGCAACTAAAAGTTGGAATTGAAGTCTTGGCACTGAGTACGAAGCCTGAAATTTATTCTACTTCTGAAACATCCCAGGCTCCACTTCGGAACAGCCTATTGTGGATATCTTAATTCAGTGTCTGAGGACTTCATTCAGGGCTTTTAAAAAGTCTATTAAATGTTCCAATTGCTTTCTCGGAATTCAGAATTGTCCTCAGTGACTGACTGATTTTTTGTTACTGAGTTTGGTTTTTTTCCCTCCAGCCTCAATAATTCAGACCTGTTAAGTGCTGGATGATTTTTTTCAATGCCTTAAAGAGCACTAAAATTTCAGCCAGGTGCTGTACCTAACTGGTTCAGTCTATGAAAATTCATAGGATTTCCTGGCTTGTTCCCGCTCATGATGCAGCTGTGCCAACCGATTCTAACATTTTTGACAGACATGCAGTGATTGGTGAAGGCAGGAGAGGGAGAGTAATATATCACCAGAGTATAGGATCAGTCAGCTATAGCAGCAACAGCAACAAAACCCAGCAACGCTGTCTCCAAACTGAAATAGAAAGTAATGTCTCCAAAAGCAGACACTCACTCCTCCAGTGGGAGTCACTTGCCCAGGTTGTCAGGCACCCACGTTTTGTGTACCCTGCAGGGCTATTGTAACATAAGCTCCACAGCCATCAAGTATTTGTGCTTTTATAACACTTAATGTTATGCAAACTTTCTGCCAGACCATGCCTCAGAAATGCCAGCACGGCCTCTAACTCTGCTTGTGTCAAAGGAGAATTTTTGCTTTTGTTACACAAGCAGGTACTTAAATTCACCCAAATGTGTCAAATCAGAAATGCTAGGGTGAGTTTTCTGCAAGACCTTCTGATCTCTTCGAGAGGTGCCACAGCGAGCTGGGGTTAGCATGGAGGTTTGATGCATCATCTACATTAATGAGAAAGGAAGTGAATAATAAAATGAAATGCCTCAATGAATTTACTGATGGATTTAAACACTGTGATCAGAAATTGAAAGTGCTGGAAGAGAAAAGACAGTTCAGGAAATGAAAAAGGATGAAAAGAGAATTTGTTATTTGACCGTAGGTATTAACTTTGGGAGAGGCTGGCTAGGTGAGGTAAGGCAGGCATTCTAATGATGGATAATCAGATAACTGAGGAGAAGTTCATGTCATACACAGCCTCTTCACTCAAGTCTTCAGTGAAATGTGTTTTAATTCCTGTTGTTTATCCTTAATAATGCAGCCTTCCAGTACCCCAAGTCAGACTACAAGGAAAATGGAGAGGGACTTGTTACAAAAGCATCTTATGTCAGGATAAGGGGGAATGGCTTTGAACTGAGAGTAGATTTAGGTGAGATATTAAGAAAATATTCTTTACTGTGAGGATGGTGAGGCCCTGGCACAGGCTGCCCAGGGAAGCTGTGGCTGCCCCATCCCTGGCAGTGTTCCAGGCCAGGCTGGATGGAGCTTTGAGCAACCTGGTCTGGTGGAAGGTGTCCCTGCCCGTGGCAGGGGATTGGGAATAGATGATCTTTAAGGTCCTTTCCAGCCCAGGCCATTCTGTGATTCTGTGTTTCTCTGATAACACAGATAGGTGGGTTCCACAGTGCTGAGCAGAGGAGGCTTGGCTGTCCTTGTGCAGCTGGCAAACATAAGGGAGTTATGTATTGCTCTGAAACCAGAGAGCAGATCTTCTGTTTGTGTCTCTAACCATTAGGAACTGATGTTTCCTTTCACTATTCATGTCTTGGGAGATTGCGAATGAAAACACTAACACCACGATAAATTTAAATGTTGCTATTATATGGAATTACACAATGAGCCTTTTAAGACAACAAAGACTATCATAATTAAAGTAGCATTATAAAGACATTCCATGGCTTTTGGACTCTCAGTTGTTTTAGTGTCTGTCTGGGTTAATTGACCATATGAGAGAATTGGCCTCCAATTTATACCATTTTAATCAAGATTGAGAACTATGCAATAGTGCTGCGTCTTTGCCTGAGTCTGTAGTGTTTGAAATAGAGTTTTACCCTGAAATGGACAGCTGCATGCTGGTGGAGATTCAGCAATTTAATAAAAAATCTTCACACTTTCAGTTGGTATGTGCTATCTTTTGAACAACAAGATACAAAACCAGGAGCTTTGATCTAGTTGTTAACGTTGTTAGTCCTGCCTTGGTTCATATCCTGATGAAAAGAAAATAGCTGGGGTTGACTGCCCACTCAGGCTATCTCTGCGGACAGCTAACAAATGCTCTTCTCCTTCAGCATCTTTTCTTCAAAATCACAGATGTGCAGTGGTGGAAAAGCAGTTTTGGGGGGAAGAAAGGGCATCTATGCTTCTCTTGTAATAGAATTTGTTCAGAAACTGCATTACCTTTGTCTAAGAGGACCCTCTCTGCTTGGCAACATTTTAGTGATCTTTCAGAAGGATCTAAATATTAATCACAAACATCCTATCAAGGTCCTTGGTTTGGCTGGACCTCAACCACTTGTTGTGATAGGACATTTACACTGAGGTAGTGATCAAATCCAGGAATGTGCAAAACAGTGGTGTGGGTGTAGAGGTGTTCATTCAGACTACAAACTTTGCAATCCAAAGAAATTGGTGCCTGTTTAAAGCGGGCTCAGTTTCAGAACGGTTTTGTGTCACACTACACAGACACTAAAATGCCTGGATGGAGAGCATGATGCTTTAGTCACTAAGCTTTAAGATCTTTAGATCCTGGGAATCTGTAGCACTGGGATACACTGCGGGAAGCGAGGGGTTTGCTGGAGGAAACCACACTTGGTTTGGTGCTGAGGCCATCACTGATTTTATGCCTGTGGCAAAATAAAAAATGCTGCAGATGTTATTTCACAAGCAACAAGCTCAGCCCAGCACACAGAGGTAGGAGTCTGCTGATGAGCGATGCTGAAGTTTCTCAATTTGTTTTCTCCTGGCCTTTGATTAACAGACTGTCGAGGCCGTTCTTCGCTTGCAGCCCTGCAGCACTGGCAGGTACAAGTGGGACAAATGTTGCTTTGAATGAACTGGACTGGGGCAGTGCAGTCAGTGGTGACCCCAAGGACAGAATGGATGTGTCATTGTCAGTGCAGTTGCTCAGAGCACTTCAATCCATCAGGGTGGTAGCCTGTATCTAAAGGAAGCAGAAGGCCGAGTAGTGCTTTGCCACAGGATATTTCCAAAGGCTGGTGATCAAATACTGTATTTCTTGCTCACTCTGTCTTTGAGGCTGGTAATCCTTCAAAACATGTGAGATTTGTCACCTAGTGTGAGGCAAACAAGCTCCTTGCTGACCACAGGGCCGGATGGTTGCAATGATTTCTGGAGAGCTTCGCAGCTTCTCAGCTTGGGTCAAAATTTTCTGTCATTTTTTAAAGGGAAAAATAATGGACTCTGGTCAAACTGGACTGTCTGCTTGCAGGGCACAGCCTGCACGTGGTGTTGTGACTATTTTCAGTTGTGTTATTTGGTTTTTCTTTTCCACAGAGCTTGGTACTGTAGATCAGAAAGGCAGAGGCTGGGGAAAGCAAAGTCAGGGAGAGACACAATGACTGGTGAGAACAGCACAAGCGAAAGGAGAAGAAGAAATGGCCTTGAGGAGTGCCCAGGGGAGGTTCAGATTAGATATTAGAAAAAAAGTTCACTGGAAGACTGGTTAGGAATTGGAATAAGTTGCCCAGGAGGGTGGTGAAGTCACTGTCTCTGGAAGTGTTCAAGAGCAATCCAGATGTGGCTCTTGGGGATATGGTTTAGGGGTGATTAGGCTGCCAGCTGGATGAAAGGATCTTGAAGGTCTCTTCCAACCATGATGACTCTGTGATTCTGTGAATATTCATGTCCTGCCCTTATGGGTGCCATATCACTCAAATATGAAACAGAAGCAAATAAAAATGATCAGAATAGAAAGCCAGCAGGCTCACTACTGTGCCTCTTAGCGAAAAACAAGCAAGATATTTTTCCATGCAATTTTTCTTTTCAGAGACTGAAACTGAATTGCCTGTAAAGTGTGTTATATAAACTGGCACTGTAACATTAGCCATTGCTCTAGAGAATCTGCAAGGTGGGAGGTGGTAATCAGCGTGAGTGGCAAATAAAATCCTCATAAAAGACTGGGGCTCCTAAAAGACTGGCCTTTTTAACTACATGGTGAAAATGCTGCTTGAAAGTGCTCTTGTACTAAGAGAAACCTGATGTTGCTAGCATAGCCTGAAGCAACCAATATCTGGATATTTTTAGCAAAAGTTTGGCCCTCCTCCTCCTCTTTCAAGCCTTTGGATTCATGACACTGTCAGAATGGAATGATTGTAGGAAAGCATAGATATTATGGAACATATTTGTAACATGTAGAATCCAGTTCTTAGGTAGGTTCAGGTGATACTCTAGAATTGATAGGTTCATGTACAGCTGTAGTACAGTCTCAGCAGCCTGGTAATATTTCACCTGATTCATGTGACTTGTTGGATGTTTTGCATTTAATGAAAGGTAAATGAAAATATAAAAACACAGGCTTGGAAGAGGGACCCCAGGGCTTTGAATTCAGTCTTTTACAAGAGCAGGACAGCAAGAAGTACTCCAAAAAAGTCCCCAGGCTTATCCTCACGCCAAGAAGCACTGAAATCATGTCCCATTTGGGCCTGTAGTACGTAAGCAAATGCCTTAAGCATATGACAGAAAGAGAACAGAAGACATTCAGGGAATCACCAACATCTTTATACTCCTGTGATACCAGAGAACTCAATAAACAGATTTTCCTTGAAATTATGGAAGAGAGAAAAGGCACACGAAGGGGGCAAGCCAGAAACACCTCAAAATCCCTGCTTATCTTACCTAGGGGGAAAATTCCCTCCTAATCCCAAACTTGGTGTTGGAGTGCAAGCCCTGAACACTTCAGAGAACAGAATGTCACTGAGAGCCCCGGAAAATCAGCTTCTCCCTCACGCTGAAATTTGGCTGCTCTTTGGTGTCCGGAGAAAGTAGAAAAAAAAATTAAATCAGCCAGAAATTAAATTATGCATCAAGGTAAGAGAGAAATGTGAAATTCTTACTGTCTGCTGCATGTACCAGCAGCAACCCTGAAGTCTGAGCCTTGTATCATGTGGCTAAAAGAAGAAGTCACTGGCTACTGTCTCTCCTTACAAACCTGCCTGGGCGTATAACAGATCATAGAAAATGCTTTATTCTCAGGGGGAATCTAGGATGATGAGAATAGAGCATGAGAGAGTCAGAGGGGGTGTAAGGCAGAGACATTCTGGTCAGTATTTCCACAATGACTCTGCAAATCATTGATGGTTTTTGCTGTCTAAGACAATCAGGTAATTGTCTTAATTGCTTTTAATTTTGCCAAGACCTTGACTCCCTCTGTGCATCTGTAATTATGTAGTTGTTATGATGCCTGACTGGGATTGTCTGTCTTTTTTAGGCTGGTTTGTGCTTTCTTTGTTTAAGAGGAATTGGTCTAGGTCATTTTTTTTCCTTCTTCTGCATATCCAAACAAATTCTTTGCTGGACCCATTATTTTTAAAAATAATTAGTAAAATATTGGTGATGGTCAACCAGAACTTCTGAAAAAAATCCCTCAAATGGAGTGGAAGCCTTCAAGTAATGGCTTAGAGCTGATTTTAATCCGAGCATAGGGTTTTAAACAGACACTGACAGCTTTGGCCAAAAAATGCTGTAAAAAATCTAGTCAGACTCCCTGGAGAGGATGTCTCCCTTTAGCTGCACTGCAAGAAGTGCTTCTTCTTTGTCTCTCATAAACAAAAGAGCGAGGTTAAATGTGGAAAGCAGCACGGCAGCATGTGTCCCCTGGACATGCAATTTCACTTTTACACTGGAGTAATAAAACAGGAGCAGGGCTTCTCTTTGAGCCAGGTTCTCCCACTCCTCCAGCAGCCACTCCACAGGGAATGGCTTCATTTTCTCACTGCTGTCCTCTTTTCACCCCTTTGGTCATGAGGTCTGTAGAAAGCTCCTGCTCCTTTAGCAGCTGCAGGCAGACCAGGGGCTGCATCTGCCCAGCTTCCAAATTCTCAGGTAGCTTAGCAGGTGCTGTATCAGCTGGTCCTTGGATTTGGGGATAGATACCAACAATCCTCACTTTCTTCTGGTCTTCCCATCTGTAAAAAACCAGTTTTAAGCCATTTTTGGTGGGCAGCTGTGGTTAAGTGGTTTGCTTTGGGCATCTGAGGTCACTAATACTTCCTTCAAGTAAGGCATGTTTTGGGGCAAATGGGGCAAAAAGTGATCAAAGGGCATCATGTAGAATTGAGGAACCTGGCAGAGCCTGTGTTTCCAGTACTTCAGTTCTTTCTGTGGCCTCTCCACAGCCCCACAGGTGATTTCTCAGGGGAGCTTCCTTAGCACCTCTCTCTCCTCATTTCCCCACAGGGGCCCCTGCTGCTGAGCCCTGTGAAGGATAACATCACTTCTGTCAGCTTTGCCTGTAAAAATGGAGCAAAAATGGGAACAAACCATCTCATTTGTGTAGCCCCAGCTCTTCCCATGTCAGAGACTGCCGCTGGCAGGCTGAGGACCAGTCTTACCAGAGAAGCAATTGGACTCATGGAGGGTTAAAGGTGTTCAGGACCCTCTTTCCTGCCACCTCTACCAGGAGGGCTGTGCAGTTATTTACTTTATTCAGCAAAGTGAAGCAGTTCCCCACTAAACTGGCTTGTCCTCTGCCCTCCAGCCCAGGGGAGCCTGACTGTACTCTGGGGGAGTCTTCAGCTGAGGAGACAGCCCACGGGTACCCTGCCTTTTGGGGCATGTGCTGGGTAGCCCCAGGTGTGCGTGGCTGTAGGGCATGGCCCAAGGAGGTGCAGTGGATGGTGACCTTTACACACACTGATTTCAAAAATTCAATATCTAAAACTTATTCCTAGGAGGTTTTTTTTTCTTCCAGTCCAGGATTAATCTCTGTTAAAATAGCCTGCTTGTTTTAAAATGAAGAATACATAGGTGAGGTGGTGTCACCTTATAGAAATTGCTTTGGAAAAGGCCTGAATTCAATTTGGAGGCCTCTGGCCAAATTCATCAGTGTCCAGCCTGACCGTGTGCCCACCACCGGCAGAGAGCCAAGGC
The DNA here is from genome assembly GCA_013400235.1 of Oriolus oriolus. Taxonomy (NCBI): domain Eukaryota; kingdom Metazoa; phylum Chordata; class Aves; order Passeriformes; family Corvidae; genus Oriolus; species Oriolus oriolus. Next base: position 907,927 of record VXBT01008392.1, on the reverse strand, counting down.
AATATAAAATGCTTGTCCTCCTCATTTTGTGCAAGAGGGCTCAAAAGGGGCTGATGCTGCACCAGGGACATTCAAACTACGTTCATCTGAGGAGATAGAGCCTTTCAGTGGTGCTCCTAGTCCACTGCCTTTCCTTCTTTCTGCCCTCCTCTCCCTGCCTATACCTTGCTGTGAGATCTCGCCTCCTCCCACTGTCTCACTGGTGCCATGGTGTACACTTGGCTTCAGGCTGAGCTTCCAAAAGTGGCTGCAAGGCAGCAGGGTGGCTGCTGGATCAGACATTTGCTTGCAAGGTGGATCAGTAGAAGGGAAGAGAGCAACTGAATAGCGCAAGAATTGGCCCCATCTCTCTCCCACTCAGGGGTGGATCTTCCTTAATGAAAATCCAAGTTCTGCACACTAAGATTTTTAAATGCCTTTTCCACTTACATAAGCAATGGATTAAGTCTTGTCAGGGAATGATTTCACTGAAGGTAACAAAAAGAACCAGCAGCTAAAGCTTGGAAATCTTGCCCAACTGCTTGGTTCTTGCGAGAGGGGTGGCTGGTGAGTGGCTGGAAGAAAAATAAGGGATCAGGCCTTGGAGGTTCCACACCCAGCTCTGATTCAGCTGGTAATGCACCAAAAGTTTCTTACTCTCTTTATGCCTTGGGTTATCACAGCAGTACACAGTGGTACTTGGTTATCTCCAGGGCATTTCGGAGATTTATGGATATGAGGCTTGAAAAGTACATTGCCATCAGACAATGAGGGATATTGCTGTCTACAGATGCCAAGAAGCATTTGTAGCCTCAGCCCTCCTGGTGAAGGCTGAACACAGAAAATGTTTAGAAATAATAATAATAATGAAAAAGGAAGCTGTTAGATTTTCCCAAACCCGCAAAGAGATATGGTGCAGTTGTTTTTGAAGGCTTTGGCCATAGTTTAGAACAGTTTAACCATTGCTAATCTTATCCTTGTAGAATACAATTTCTGTTGCTGGAGAAAAACAACCGTGTGGTATTCACTGCTTGTTACAGGGCATTTACAACAGTCACTGGACACAGAAAAGCAGTGCAAGGTCAGGGGTCAGGCAAATCCAGGTTTTAGCCCCCAGAAGGAGAAACTGGGGAGGAGCACAGCTTTCTTTGTAAGACAAGCTTCTCCCTCAACAAGCTGGGAGAAAGGTGTTCAAATCCAAAAATCTTCAAGTGGAAAATCATCCCTTTACGTGCTAGCATTGTAGGCTCTAATTTTAGGAATTTTAGGTTTAACTGACTGACTGTAGTCATTACAATACTCCATTTTTAGGCACTGCAGGTATTGTAAGTCTGATCCTCTTCTAACACCCTGTTGCTAGGAAAGGCTGCGTTTGATCCCTTTTCAGGCAGTTCAGATGGCAGTGAACAAAGTCAAGCAGGCTTACAAAGCAGAACTTATCTGAGAAACATTCCCCAAGCTGAACTTGTGCTCTCTGTCCCTTTTTTGACTCACAGGAGTGGAGAACAAGCCTGGCTGGGGCTGTGATGGAGGAGTGAAGTGGCAAAGAATAGCGTGTGACTTTGATTGCTGCTGGCTGAGTGCTACAGACGTACAGATGTTGGGGTCTGACTGTCTGTAGAGCAGCAGGCTGAAAACCGGGAACAGTTTTTCCTCCAAAGTGAGCGGCAGGATTTACTCACAGGCTTGAAGGCAGGTGGAGGTGTACAGACCAATTCACTGCTGTAATGGCCCTGCAGTTTGGGAAGACAGGACTGCACGTCCTGTTGGCATCGGTGACACAAGGCTCGTGGCAGTGGGGAAATGCCACAGCGCAGCCCGTGAGTCTCCCCATCCTTCCCGATTTTTCTTCATTTCTGGAAGACCATCTGAGCTAATTATTCTCTTAGTTCAGCTTGACTGCCCAGTGAAAATTTGATGCAGTATGATGGGAGCAGGCCTAACAGGAGCAGGAGGTACAGAATATGTGAGACCAGGCAGTGTGTCCTCAGAAGGGACGGCTGCAGGAAGGTTTTTGTTTTCAGACACACTCGCACATCTGAGGCTGGATCCCCTCATGCTGACCAAGGACTCCCCAGTTCCTACAGGGCTCCTCGTGAGGGAAGATTCTCCTGTCCAGGTTCAGCCAGGCATCCCAGGAAGCCTGGCAGGCAGGATCCGTGCTGCATGAGTTAAATAAGCATGGTGGAGCATCTGCTGACACTAATAATGTAATTTAGACTTGAAATTCAGTGTTAAGGGAAGCTTTTGACATATTCCTCCTTGTAGGTAACCACCAGAGACATGGAAATAAAAACACACATGGAAAAGTCAGAAATTTCTAGTTGCTTTAGGCTTATTTTAATTTGTCACTCAGTAGGAAATGTATCAGCCCTTCACTTTGCTGATGTAACTAAAATTATTACTTCTTCAACTTTCAGTTTTGGGTTTTTTTGTGGTGGCTCTGGAGCTAAGAAACTCAAAAGAATGAATGCAACCACGTTCCAGCAAGTTTAGCTATTATTGCTTGGTTTATAACCAGGAGTGCATGTGAAAAAAGGAATCAGTCTTCCTAAAAAAGGAGGAAACAGAGACGTTGAGCAGTTTAACAAAAATGGGACACAGAAGCTGAGGATCCTCTGAGTAGGGGGAGATGCTGAAGGTTCCAAAGGAATGTAGTTGTTTGCTTTCTTCATTTATCATGGTGTGAGGAATTTGTCCCCATCCTGTGTGATGGTTGTCGGCAGCTCCTTGTGCGTTGTAGCCCAATCAATATCGCCCAGTGCTTCTCTTTCCAGCCTGTGCAGTGGAAATCAATGTCTGCATTTCTACCTCGTGTCATTGGAGTGGGGGTTGCTTTGTGTGCTGCAGCTGCAGAACATCTCTGGCTAAGTTGCAGAATACTGAGGTCAGCTTTCTACAGAGCAAGGTTCAGGCTTTGCACCAAAGTTTGGAATCAAAGATTACCTGGTGATCGTGCAGCCTATTGCCGTCCCGTGTGTCCCCATCGTGTTCAGGACAAGCAAGACATCGTGACACTGATGGAAAGACCTGGATCAAAGTGTCCCTTAGCATGTTGTTGGTGCTCAGGGTCATTCATGAGAAAAATTTTGGTGGGAAATTTTGGGGGGGTTTGCTGGGCTGGTATCCAAATCTCTGTCTGATAGTTTGGGCCCACCCGTCTGTGGGCTTTTCCAACAGTAACTCGAAGAGTCTCAATCCTCAAAGCATCTTTGCAATAGGAAAGGGTGACTTGACCTTGATGCAATTCCATTTCACTGATGCTGTTTCATTTTCTGTAATCTTGGAGCAAGAAATGTCTGGTGTGGCTGCTGTGTCCTGCTCTTAAATGTCTCCCTGAGAAGCCTCATTCCTAAGAGTTGGGAATGTGGGTCTGGAATCAGAAATCAAACAAATCCTTGGCCTTGCCCTCCAGCTCACTCGAAACCAGGCCCAGGCTTGTGATCTCTCCTGCTGTGTCTTCCTGATTTGTAAAAGGAAAGATCAGGGAGATTTTATGTGTGCACTTGTCTGTTTATTCCTGGCTAAAGCCTTCCTCAAGTGTCCGTTCATTTTGTATTTGATGCGTTCGAGCATTTCCAGCGCACTCACCATGGTTTCTCTCGTCTGAAACAGGATTTTCAAATTCCTCTACTGCTGCAATGATCTTTTAGAGTAAACATGGGATTTTGTATTAATTTGGTGCCCTAGGCAAAGGGTGCACAATATCCACACCCCTTTCCTTCCTCCAGCAGTGGTCATCCTCTGTTTATTTTAATGTGCTCCCTTCCCATGCTGCTGGGGGTCTTCACTTTTGTATCTGGTTATGGATTTATGCTGTCACTTCAACACACAGATTTTTCTTTTTTATTTCGCTCCACTGATCTACTGATTTTCGTAGTGCTGGGAATCCATAAAGGAAAATTAATTCAGTTTAATATATTCAATGTGTTTTTAGAAAACCCTTTGTTGAGTTTGAATAATTAGAAACAGTTCATTTTATCACCACTGTCAGGTCCTGGCTCTATCATTTTGAATCAGATAGAGAGATCTAAAGGTAAGTTGAAGCCAGTAGCTTATTGGGCTATATTCCTGATGGAGCCAAAGTGTGGTGATAAATTGTTCATAAACCACATCACAGAGTGCTCCTTATTTTGTCTTTGAATTACATCACTGTCTGCCTAATTGGCTTTGATATTGCTGTGTTTATTTTAAGACACTTCTGATGAGTGAAAAATTTTCTTTCTTCCACTTCAATATAAATGTACTATCTGTAGTTCTGTTGCACTCTGTTCGAATTTTATTCCAATGCTGTGGAGGACATTAAACCAATTTCATTGCATTAGTTTCTGCCTGTCTGATTTCTGCCCCAATTCTGGGGGCATGAAGCAAATCATTAGTCAGAAGTAAACTGAAGAAATATGAAACATCTATTAAAATACTTTCTGAAAAGTAAATGTCAGGTCCATGCAAGTGTTTTGCCCTCAGCTGGTTCATTGGGCTCCTCCCTCCTGGGCAGCGGTGAAGTTTGTCCTTGCACCAACCACAGAAGTAGCTCAGCTGTCAGCATCTGACATGAGGCCCTCACAGCCAGGATAAAATCCAGCTGGAGCAGCTCCAGGCCACACACAGGCACCTGAGTGTCCAAACTTGGCAGCCATGGTCACTTTCTCTCCAAGCTGTTCTTCCACTGCCCTCTAATTGCTGTGCTCCTGGCTACTCCATGTCCCAGGAAAGGCAGCGAGTCCCCATCCTCACCCACCCAGTAGCCCCATCCCACAGTAGCCAGGTGGCTCTGGTGCTCTCACACTGCCAGCTGAGATGGAATGGAACCCCTTCAAGCAAAGACCTGCAGCTCAGGTTGTTTCACCCTCTGACTTTTGATTGAGGCAACTGCCCTACTGAGTGTGTCTTTCACCAAACATAAAATTCTGAGGCTCTGGAGGCCCAAACACAATAGTTTAGTCAAGGGAGCACTGCCTTTTCTTGTGGACACACAAGGAGCCTTCTGCCCACCTCAGAGCACACTGAGATTCAAGGGTTAAGCCGTGCTGGGGAGCAGACAGGTCACAGCAGTTCTGGGACTTGAGCAGGATTTAGGCTGGGAAGAGTTTGTCTGGAAGTCTCACTCAGTTTCTGTGTATTTAGGGATGGGCACATCATGTGGCAAAAAGATGAACTATTCAGAAACTAATGTAGCAAGTCATAAGAAAACATAGTAATGGAACTATTGCAGCCAAAGAGAGACAGCTGCAGCCAGCAGCTCCTTAGAAAGCTGTGGTAAAGTCAGAAAATTCCCTTTGCGTCTGGCTGAAAATGGGGATACTGTGGACTGACCTCATCCTGCTGAGCTTTGCCAACCAAAAGAGAGGAAAGAGTCAGGAAACCACTGATCTCCTTGGTTTGTTAAGCATTTCTCCTCTCCCATTGCTTTCATCCCCATTTTCTATGATTTCTGAAGGGCATGATGCCTGACATTTTAGTCTGTGGTGTCCACTGCCCTCACTCTTCCCTCTTCTGATTCACTGCAGGATTTTACATTTGCTTTATGGCTTTTAAGGCAACTTGAGTTCCTCATATGGGGAGTAGCCATGTTCTGAGCATGAGGCTCCCTTGGCTCAGATGTTTTGTGAAAGGAAAGGAACAGGTTTTTGCATGATTTCTCACTACTTTTAGTGTTGTTGCACTGCAGATGTTGCAGCTCATGAAAGGCCTGAAGAAATGATCAGTCAAGTGTTTTTTAGGGACAAATATGTAGCCCACACATGGTCCTCTGGGTATTACTCAGGTCAAGGAAATCTGAGAAGTATTTGGAGTCCGAGAAGAGGAGCACTGGATAGGTGAGGAGCAAAGCAAGTACAAAGCAGATTGTCTCCAGAAGGACCAGGAAGAATATGTAATCCTTTTACAAAATAGCAGGTCTGATATCTTCATGGTGCTTCACAGTGCACTTTAGAGTGGTATTCTGGCTTTCAAAAATCCTTTGTAAATTGAATCTGTGCAGATGTGTGCCCTAGGAAGGCTCTCAGGAAAACAAATAGGTGGTTTTCAGTGCTTTCTGCCCTGTAAATACAGTCAGCCTGCATTTTCCTTCTGAAAATGTGGCAGAGTTCAGTAGTTCAAATGAATCACAGTGGCACTCATATTATTTATTTCAGCCCTGTAAGATGAGCTTGACACATGATATTAATTACTGAGATCTGTCTCTGTGTCAAACACACAATTGACACAGAATTCTGATTCTGACAAGGGAAAAGGGAAACCACTATTTGCAACCTTCTCCTCCTGAAAGCTACGTCCTTCCAGGGTGATTTCCGGGTGTCACTTCCTGTGTTTGTCACAGAGTGCAGGGATTTGTGGTCCAAAATTCTTGATTATAGAGAGATTTTAGTAAGGGTGTACCTCAGCCCAGAACAATTTGTGGGGAGCAATGTCACTCTGAGGGTGGAAGGACTCTTGGCTCACGCAGAAGCATGGTGAGAGCCATGGGCCATTTCAGGGAAGGACAAGGATGACAGACCCCCCCACTTCACTGTCAGGTGTACAGAGCCTCACAGCACCCTCTAGTCCATCCATCCTTTCACTGGGCTAATACATGGCTCCTTCACACATGCCATATGATGAATATTGTGCAGGTCACCTCTTGAGCTACAGAGATGGGAGGAAGTTAGAGGGAACCTGGTTTTATTACTCTCAGGATCCTATCTCTGATGTAGCGCTTGAGTTAGCTATTTATTGTAGTTTTCCTTTTTGCACTCCCATGTCAATGTAGAGACAGCCAAGAGATCCTTTGAACAGCCTCTGGTGAGGCATCAGCTTCAGCACGCTGGAGGTCTGTGCTGTGCCATCCCAGGGAGATTAATGTGGCACTTGGGCACATCCAATTCCGGAATTCTAACGGAGTTTTGCTCAGAGAGGGGGAATTGCGTGGAGCGACACTCGGTTGGGTTTGATCAATGCAGGGAGAGCTCGGGATGGCATTTCCTGCTCTCCATCCCCACTAATTGACTGTATGTGTTGATGTGAAATTTTGGCAAGAATTTGATATGAGAAGTTATAAGGTAAATGTCTGCAACTGAGTTGCCGTATATCCTCAGCCCTAATGAACTACCTGTGTGCCTTCCTGATGCCTTTGGGTGGAAAGGCAGAGTACATCTAGTAAATAAATTGCTTTCCACCACTGCCTTCAAGTCTGCTTCCTTCAAATGAGCACAGACATGAAACACAGCTGTGAACCTATGCCACAATATTTCATTTTAATTTGTGATTTTATCCAAAGCAATAGTTTTCCCAGGGCTTGCTTCATCACAGTTCAAAGGTGTTCAATAGAACATTTACTATTGCTAGTGCAGTTCCTCAGATTTTTGGCTTGCTGGGGGAGCTGCTTATGGCTGCTTTGCATTCAGAGCTTGCTGTGTGCTGCGCTCATTCCGCTTCCTCACAGATTCATACTTAAGTGTGGTCATCTTTCAGAAGGAAGGCTAAGTTAACTTGCTGAGAAAGCAAAGAGCTTTCTCTCCACAGAACAAAATTGCAAGTCTCTTCCAATCCTATTTCCTTGGCTGTTATACCAGTGTGGACACCTGATTTACGACGCTGGCCTGATTTACAATTCTCCGAGGCCAGATTTAGCCCTAAGAGTTAATTTTGAGTTAATGCAAGTGGAAACATAGCTGGGAAAAAAAAAAGGGGGGAAGAAAATGCACTGTAATGGTTGCTAATGAGAGGAATAATTATGGGTAACTGGTGATCCAATACACAACATCATTGAGCTGAAGTAGTGACATTTGGATTTATGTTCATGTTGTTAGGGCACTGCAGCACCTCTCTTATGGGGAAAGGCTGAGGGAGCTGAAAAATTTGTCAGGCAAGTGCCACCCCCCTTCCTTTTGTGTTGCAAACCTGACAGGAGGAAAGAGGACACTGGCATGCTGTGGTTCTGAAGATGTGGGCTCCAGCAATACATTGCCTGGGTGGCTCTTGCTTTTCGTTTTCTGTTAGGATCACAGTGCATTGTCATGTAACCCATGATGTCAGGAGTACCAAGTTAAGTAAATAAATACATTTTCACATCTACTTTTAACAAAAAATATCTGCAAATATGCTTTTCTATGGGAACAGATGGTTCTATCATTTCTGTGTCTGCAGAACATTTTGTTTTGGTAGGATATGGTCATTATCTCTGTTGTTTTCGTTAAGCTTTTGCTTTCTGTCAGTTTTCACCATTATCACATTTTGTGTTGCATTGGAACCCAACTCTCTGACTGCAACAAAGTGGCTTTACCAATTATTTTCATGATTTCTTAAAATACTTGCAGTTTTCACTCCAATTTGCAATGAAATAGCAAAATTTCCTGTGCCTGGAAATTGTCACAAGCTCTCATTTTAAACCAATGGGACATGGGACACAATTTAAAGCACGAGACAAACAACTTGCACGCGCTGCCTGCACTGGAAGAAGATGGATTGTGTGTGTTTCCTTCTCTCATCTTTCTTGTAGACCATCTTGCTTGATGGACTGCCAAGCAAGGGTTGAAACGTGCTTTAGACAGCCTGCAGTGGTGTTGCTTTTCTCCTTCCTGACCAGTGGGATTTAACTTGCAATGTGTAGCACAGAACTGCACACTCCATTTGGTACAGCTTCAAGAGCACAATAATTACAGGAATAAATCACCAATATCTGCACAGTGTTTGCGGAAACTAAGATTATAAAGCATTTAGAGAGCTGCTAACACTGGCAGCTAGAGAGGATGGTAATCTGTCTCTTAAGTTACTTCCCTAAGGAAGAGAGTTAATTATGATAATTATATTCTTATTCTTTCATTTCTTTGGGGACCAGAACTTTGGAAATGGGTCTGAGCTGTGCTATAGGCGGACAAATCTAGAAATTACCCCAAATAGAAAATCTGTGGTGTTCAAGACACCACCTTCCAGAGATGAGAGAGTGGAGGATACTTTTCCTACCTCTCTCAAGCACAGTTATGTCTTGATCTTTGAAAATACTCTGGCTTATTGCTCCTGTAGAAAGTAAAGGAGTTTAAAATGTCAAAAAAGTGCTTATGTCAGCTATGTAAAGTTCATTTTCATGCTCTTTGTCCTCTTGACGGAGTCACAGCCAGCCCAAATTTACAGACAGATTCACTATACAACAAATTTAGTTTGGATTGCTTGGAAACCTGCAAACTTGACCCTCTTGCTGACCATCCTCCCCTTGTCCCAACCATGGCAATACTCAGGATTGGAGCAACACCTGTTTATGGATGGTGCCTCCAAGTTGTGGCTCCACTCAGTGCCACCAAAGGGCTCTCCAGAAAACTTCATGGTGTGTATGCGGACACCCAGCTCTGGGAATTTTTTGGCTTGATATGCCTAAAGAAAAGAGAACCTCAGCTGCTGAGTAGAGGTAAATTCATTATGGACAGTGACAGACATTACATGTATGATTTCAGTCCTTGAAGGTTTAGGGAAAGGTTCTGCACTTCCCTCATGTTTCTTGAAGGAGTTATAGAATCATAGGAACCAAGAATGGTTTGGATTGGGAGGGACATTAAAAATAATCCAGTTCCACCCCCATGTCTTGGAAAAGGACACCTTCTACCAGATCAGGTTGCTCAAAGCCCTGTCCAACCTGGCTTGGAACACTCCCAGGGATGGGGCAGGCACAGCTTCTCTGGGCAACCTGTGCCAGTGGCTCACCACCCTCACAGTAAAGACTATTTCCTTTATATCTAATCTAAACCTACTCTCTTTCAATTTGAGGCCATTCCCCCTTGTCCTGTCTCTCCACTTCTCTCTTGCAGGCTCCCTTCAGGTACTGGAAGACTGTAACTGGGTCACCCCAAAGCTTTCTCTTTTCCAGGCGGAACAATCCCAATTCTCTCAGCCTTCCCTCACTGGAGAGGTTCTCCATTCCACTCGTCATCTTGGCAGCCTCCTCTGGACTCGCTCCAACAGTCCAGTGTCCTTCCAGTGCTGGGGATCCCAGAGCTGGATGCAGCACTGCAGGTGGGCTCTCGGCAGAGGGGCAGAATGCCTTCCCTGTCCTGCTGCCCACGCTGCTGGGGATGCAGCCCAGGATGGGATTTGCTTTCTGGGCTGAAAATGCACATTGCCAGCTCGTGCCCAGCCTCTCACCCACCACACCTCACAGGAGGACCAGCCATGGCTCTTTCCAGTTCTAGCCAAGAATGGGGGGTCAGGGCAGGAAGAGTGATAGCTGATAAGGCACAGCAAATCGTAAGTGAGATACCTGCAGGGGCTTAGGCAGCCCTCAAGCACAAGGAGTGAATTTCTGCTGTTTTCAGTTGATTAGAGCGAATGAGGAGTGTCACTGGCCTGATGGTACAGATTTAGACTTCCTTGTCAAGGAAAAGCTCGTCACCTGGGTGAAACTGTGTGGTCTCCAAATAAAACATGTCATAAATGAGAACAAGTGCCCAAGATTTATATGACTGGGCTGGCTATTTTCTTTCCGTGATTAATACCAATGCTGAAAGGCAAACAAGAAGTAGAATCTATTCTATTCTCAAAAATTTATGATAACAGAGTTTCCAAACTATTTAAATCTGGAACCACTCAAATGCTAAAAAAGACATCAAAACCAATATAAAATATTTTATAAATATAGTTCAATATGGCTTATTCATTTTGCTTTGATTAAAGCAAGAACAAATCTCTTATGACATTTTCAAAACAAAATGGGACAACCTCAATAAGTCTTTTTTTTTTTTTTTTCCTATCTAATAATAGTTTGAAAACAGTATCCAGAGAAGCATTTCACTTGCAGTGAAACTGCAGGGAAAATTTCTTCTGGCTAAAATATTTCAACCAGCTCTGGGATTGAAACAATTCTGGGTTAACATTTTTTTTATGGACGGATCTATTTTTGTGCAGGATCACCTGGCTGGTGAATACCAAGAGATGAAACCAACATATACAAGTCTCAGGACAAAGGTTTCTGTCACAAATCAATCAGTGTCCCAGCAGTACATAAATGGAAAGTGGAAGAGGAGAGACTTTAAGGCCCTGACCACATGACTCCATTAGGATTCAGGTCATGATGATGTATGAAAAATGTTGTCAGGGAACAATAATTCACTTTACTTTGGACTAGATAGATTAGGAAATACGGAATCGTGCATCAGTTTTCAGAGCTGGTATTTCATGTGCATGGCAAATGTGAAATTCTTGATGTCAGTCAGGAATGAAGCAGTAGGGGAGAGAAAATCTAAGGCTTAGCCAAAACTTTCAAAGGGACTGGTGACACTGGATTGCTGATGGAATCTTATTTTTGCAAGGGTAATCCAGAAGCACCTGTATTTCTGTGATGACTCTTCAGAACTGGGCATCCAAAAGGTGAGGAACACATCCTAATTTGCTCAATCTTTTTCTTATTATGATTAATTCTAAACCATTTCTGGAGGAGAAAGTGGGCACCGATACCAAGGTGGGGGTTGGCCTCTTCTCTCAGGCAACCACCAACAGGATGAGAAGAATCGGCCTCAAGCTGTGCCAGGGGAGGCTCAGCTTGGACATCAGGAAAAATTTGTTCATGGAAAGGGTTGATGAGCATCGGAATGGGCTCTGGTGGAGTCACCACGCCTGGAGGATTCAAGAAACAGCTGGATGTGGCACTCAGAGCCATGGTTTAGTTGACAAGGTGGTGATCAGTCAAACGCTGGACTCGATGATCTTGGAGGTCTTTTCCAGCCTAAATGATTTTATGATCCTGGGATTCTCTGGACAAAAGACATCGTGGATTTTTAAGTAATTTGGCAATTGTCAACACTGGTTTACAAGAACAAGTAAGCAAAATAAATATGACCTTTTTATAGGACTTTTGTAGCATTTTGCTTTACCATTTTCAGACACCTTATTTTAAGAACCTTTAGTTATTGCCCAGAAGTGGACTTCAACAAGATTATTAGCGTGGTGTCAAGTGACATCAAGTGGTCATTTGAAGAAATCTTCCCATCAAAGCAGTGGCCATGGGCCGCCCTGCAGACCCCCAAAGGCTGAGACTCACAGAACCATAGTAAGAGCTCAGTACTGGCCCATGGTACTGTACTAAAAATGAACATTCATAAATGTGTCAAGGCACTCTGTGCCTTGATGTGCAGTCCATCAAAGACCACCCACTCCCCATGATTCCCCCAAACCAGATATTTGGGAATCAAATTCTTAAAATTACCCAGGATTTCTCTTCTTCCTCAGACAGCTGAAGCTGTTGGCATCAGCCAATATATTCCCAAATATACTGAAACAGAGCTTGTTCCAATAAACTTCATATTGTAACTTTAACAAATCCATGGTCCTGACCATCAGTTTTTGTTTCAGAAACAACTGAGGACTTTTGTAAAAGGCAGGCGTTCTGGAGAGATGGGTGAAAAACAGGCTTGATAGATGAGTAGCCCCGAGAAGCCTGCTCTAGGAGACTTTTCTTGAGCATGGGAGTGTGGGACTAGGTAGATTCCAGGGATATTTCTGGCCTCACCCATTCCATAAGCCTGTGATTCTGTTCGGTTGCAACAATACTGAAATGCTTGTTTTGAAAACACTTATGCGTGTTGGTTTGCCATTGGATTATTTTCCCCTCAGTATGTCCTTACGCTCGTGATGTGGTTTCAATCTGCTAAAGCGTAATTTTTTCTAGTGTAGAAACACTTTCACGAAACTTTAAACTGCTGTAGTTCCCAGAGTTGCTGTGTGAAAATCTTCCACATCCGTAATAAACTGCCCAGCTCTGGAAGCAGAGACACCAGTGCTTGAAACATTGCTGTCTACACTAGTTCTAGATTCCTTCCAGCTCTAGGTTCTGTGCATGTCTTTCATGAAAGCTTAGGACAAAATAAATGCTATAAATTCATCTCAGTTATTCTTTATGGAGGTTGTTGCTCTCTCAAAGACTCAGAGTTCTGGTGACAATTAATTGCACCAATTTTAAAATTTTTGTGTCCACTTTTTACAAGTACTTTAGATTTAATAAGCCCAGTAGCCAGATTAATATAATCTCATCCATTTCCCTGGTTTCCCTTGTGATTCTTTGGTGGGATTATGCAGCTTCAACCTTTTTTTCCAGCTGTTAAGGTTGTATTCCTAAGTATGTAACAGCGCAGAAGTGAAGAGCATACTGAAAGTGCTATTAGAACTTGTGAACTGAAATCATTTACCGTATTTGTGCTCCTGATTTGTTCATCACCGACATGTTTTTCTTCAGCCCTTCAACCAAGGCGTGTTGGAATCATCTGAGGTACAAGTATTAGACATGAGACATCCCTCTGTCTTTAGAGGTTTTAAAAAAAGATCTAGCTTGTCTAGGAAGTAGGAATATTGGCACATTCCGGCAGCCTGTCTTATGCCACAGTGTTAATTTCTACCAAAGATTCCCTGTGCCCTGAATAATTTAAAAGAAAAGAGGTCAGAAGTTTCCTGCACCTCTGGAAAAAAACAGTGACAGAGTTGAGTGCTCTGGGGTGATGGGATGGCTTCAGATCTATCTGACAAACATATTTCTGTGTTATTAGACAAGATCTTCCATGGGACCTTGCTCCCAGGTCCTGTGAGTGGGACCTGCAAGTGTGAGGGGCTGGAGACAAGCTCTAATGCTCGTGGAGTATCCCAGGATAGAGTCTGCTCCCATCACATCATGGTATCTCCTGGATGCTTCCATCACATAGTGATGATTGAGTCCATCAAGACGTGAAGGGACCGGTTTCTTCCTTTGTAGCATAGAGATAGCTGTGGCAGCTCTCCAGTTCCTGTCTTGTTCCAAAAGGCAGAAACCCTGGAAAATGGAGTTGCTTTATTTTTAAAACATCACCAGGAAAGATAGACCTCAATCCTGTAAGTTTGTTAGGTGTAGCTCTGAACTGAGCAGGCATTTCCAGAGAGAGCACTGCCCCCCTCCCTGATTTCTAGATGTTTAGCCAATCTTTGGTAGGAATGAGAGTCCTGGTATTGGGAAGAGTAGTTTTGCTGTTGGGCAGAAGAAGAAATCTCAGGAGGTAGGTGGAAGAGAGTGATAGCACAGTGTTGCTGTTGGGCAGAACTTCTCTGACTTTTAATTTTGAGCTTTGGGTCAATTTTTGATTTGTCTCCTGCTCTGCTCACCCTCTCCCACAGCAATGAAGCAGCGTTAAAAGCTACTGTAAAAGTAGCAAACTCACCCAGGAAAAGGTTTCCTTTCATATCTTGCAAATTCAGACTATGAGAAGCTTTGGCTCAGTCCCTTTCTGTCATTTTTCAGATATCACTACTTTTATTGCAACTCATCCCACTTCAGCTATGGAATCCGAACTTTACAGAGGTTCGGCAGTGCTTCCTGTCCCAGTGTACTCACATTTCCATGTACAATTACATTTGTATCAGTCACTGATCAAAATGACTGATACAAATGACACTCAAAATGTCACTTTACCATTTTTGCAGTTGCCCCCCTGCGAATTTTCCCTTCCCACTTTGAATTTCTTCCAGACATTTCAGTCTCTTCAAAATCTCTGTTTTTACAGGAGCAGTACTGCTTTTCCCAAAAGGTAAAATTATTTCTATTCCAGGTATTTGCTGAGCAGTTAATAACAATGTCTTATAAATCAAATGACCTAGCACTTTCTGAAAAGCAATGGAAACTTTTCTATCGGTGGGAATGTGTCAGTATTTTAATTAAATGCAAAATAATACTCATTACATCTAACAGTACAAGTACAATAGGCTTACCATTTATCCAAATAAATGAGCACACAGTCCAAATCCCAAAGCTACAGAACGAAATGGAATTAAGCTGCCTGTGATGGTCTCCCCCCTAAAATAATCATTCCTGGTCACTGTATCACAGGTGCTTCCATTTTTCAATTTATTTCTTAATTACATTTTCCTTTCAGAATTTTTTCCCCACTTCAAATGCCATAATTCATCTATCACTTTTCCTTCCTTTCTAAAAGTTACCTTGGACTCAGTCAGAAATGGAAGAGGGGGAGCGAGTGGGAGCACTGATTGAAATGGAAAATGGCATCACTGTATTAAGGTCCAAAATAACAAATGCAAAAGTTTCCAAAAGGTAAAGAATTTAAACAAAAATTTAAAAGCCAGCCACGAGTACAAAATATCAGCAAAGTACCCTCTGGTTGAGTCAATTTTGTCTTGCACGTTATTAAACTATTTCCACAGAGGAGACACTGAAGGTTTGGCTTGCAAAGCACAAAGGGAGGGATAACGAGGCACTGCTGCAAGGGGGATTCAGGCTCTCAGAAGCAGCATTTGGGCATCTATGGAGAGCTGCAGGCAGGGGATCCACAGCCAGGAATTCACTCCTGCCGGTGGAGTCTTGGAGTAGCTGTGCTGTGTCACCGCCCTGTGCAGGGACCTCGCTCTCCAGCATCCCAGTTTCAGTGGAGTCCAACCACACAGCGATGTCCCACCCTCTGCCAGGCTCCTGGGGAACATCTGTGCTGCTAAATGAAAGGCATGGTGATGCCTTTTCCTGGTCTTAAAATTAAGAGAGCTAAACACAGTTAAGAGGGAAAAAGGGTTTTACCTCTGTATTTATTTAAGGATCCTCAGGTGCGCTGAAATGCACATTGAAATGCACCCTAAAAAAATGGCCACCGAAAAATGGCCACACACAATGTGATGTGTGTGCAATTATAGGCCTTGCTAATTAGCACATCTATCAAAGATTCCCCAGTGAGGGACTCCAGTGAGACCCCTCAGTGAGGAACCTTCCCCTGGCTGGGCCTGGCTTTGTTTACAGAATGTGTTCTGGAGAGGCCCTCGGGGTCTGGGGTTTCCAGGGTGTTTGGGCTCTTGGCTTAACGGGATATTGGGTCTAAGGGAAGTTATCAAACTTAGACAATTATAACTGTGTAGGTTAAAATCACTAAGAATACATAAAAGCTATATAAAATAGTGTATAAAAGGGGTATAAAAGAAAAAGCAAAAAATCATCATGGCATCAACGGAAACAGCTTAAGTGCTGGACATCTACTGTTGATGTTGCTTGGCTGTTAAATCACTCTTCAGCTCTGTTGTCGACCCATGCAACTCACTTCTAGATAAATTCAGGACAGAAAGGGTGAGCTCTAAACAGCAAAGATGTGAGCCAGCTGCTTCCACCTGTGCTTGGTGTCTGAGGCTGTTTCCTTTAGCAGCACAGACATGGCCCAAGCAGCTTTCCAGAGGAATTGGTGTTGGTGTTGTATCCCAAAATAATGCTTGCGGCTCTTTAGGGTGGAAAGTTACTTGTGAGGAATTGAGTTTGGGGTCACTGTTCATTCAGAGGCTTCACAAAGAGGCATGTGGAGTGGCTTCTGGAATCAATAGGGCCTGGACTCTTTGAAGGGAGTGGGAGAATTTTCCATGGCTCCAGGGGCCCTGTATCTGACCATGGCTGCAGAACAGCTCCAGGGACTGGGGCTGTGCATGGTCTTCTAGGAAAGTGTCCACAGGGTTTCTCCACATCAGCAATAGCTTTCTGCACATTGCCTGACTGTGTCCTGGCCAGCTGCAGGAAAGCAGTTTTTGAGCAGTCTACCATCACGTGTTACTGCCTTTTCTGTCCTGTTTGCATCCCACAGGCACTGAGCTCTATTGAGATGTATTTTTACTAACAGAATCTGAAAGCCTAATAGGAGTGACTTTTCTGTATAATCTGATATGAAAACTACTAATCCATTAGGACTTGGACATTTCATTAGCATGGAGAGAGGAGCTTTTATTGCCTGCTCAAGCTCATAAACTTGTCTCCAACTGGAAGGAAGTGGCATGTAGTTTGAAATCCTGGAGTTGGGTAGTACATGTGCTCAGCTGCCACATCAATCTCATTTGCCCCAGGGGGATGCTTGCAGCACTGTACTAAGCCCACGCGTAAAGGTCGCATGAGGAGAGACTGCTCTTCGTCATGCTGCCCTGCAGCAGCTTTGCCTCTGCAGGCACTGTGCTGGGAGCTGAAGTCTTGCTTGGGAAATGCTACTTGGATTGGGATAGTTTCTAAGCTGCTGACCAGCTAAGCTGTCCCCAAGAGCATGGAAACAGTGAAAGGAAAGGAAAAGTAATTTACTGAGAGTCATAGGTGAGAATTTACCTGGGCTTTCCACCTGGCAGCATCAATCCCTGCCTTAGGGTGATGGACAGTGTATCATTCACTGAAGAAAATCTTGTGTCCTTTCTTCCCACTGTCACTCTGCCCTGTCCCGCTCATGCTCTGCTCACAGTCACTTTGGCTCTGCTTCACCCTCACCAGTGCTCTGCCTCCCTGTCTTCCTTCTCCTTTCCCCTTCTCTCACTGACTCTGCATATGCCTAACTGGGCTTCCCTGCTTCACTGCCCCTTCTCTTACGTGGTTCAACCAGATTTATCCTCCTTCTCCCTTTCCCCAGGCTTAGGGAAGGGTTCTTCTGTGGTAGCTCTTCTTCCTAAACTGTGGAGAGCATAGATTTGAGCCTTGAGGGAGGGCACTTCTTCAAAGTCGTCCTGGAGAGGACAAGGAGGTTCAGGGCTGGCTCTGCTGCTGGAAAGAGAAGTTCAGTCTAGTGTTTTCCCCTACGGAATCTTATATTTCATCCAATGGTAGAAAAGATTTTACATGGTCTATTACTGTCAGAACCATGGTGTAGAACTACTGTAGGAAGACTTATGCGTAGTACTGGGTTTTATAGAGGGTTTTCTGTTGTCCCTCAGCTAACCCTAACCCTAAGGCTGAAACTTTATCTTGCTTAAGTTTTTCCTTTAATTTGTCCTGAGCAATCTGATAGCAGAAATATGCCAAAGCAGTCCAATTTAGTAACCTGATAAAGCAAAAACCAGTCCTGATCCACAAGTACGTGATCCATTGGGAAAAAGGCGAAATCCTCAGTGTGTTTCTCTGACCATTTCAGCTGTTACACAATAACAATATGCAAATCCAGGGTTATTCCTCACAGCTGGCACAGCCTGGCTTGGATAAATACGAAACTTGCTTTAAGGGGATAGCTCGTAATTGGGTTAGGCACAGGGTTTTAATTAGATTTACGTAAATGCATACAATGCGTTGCAGAAATCAATAACCTGGAGAGCTTCTTTGGGCTTATTGTTTAAATCAGCAGCACCAAGTCAGCTGCATTTAACAGTATGTTTACCTACTTACCATTCCCTCCAAAAATAGCACTTTTTACCATGACTGATGGCATGTTTGAAATGTGCTCTGCTGTCCTGTGTTTGTGTCCTTTTTTATCTGTCTGGCCACTTGCAGTTTGGGTGCTTGCAGACATAACCCTGTCAGAACAGAAGAAGAAGGTAGGAAGTATTTTAATTAAGGAAGAATCTGAGATTTAAACTAAAAGCTGTGCTATCCAAACAGTTCAGGTTCACCTTGTGGATTGGCAAGGGGTTATCAGTTGTTGAAGTTAAAGCCTTTACCATCCCTGCAGGTGGTAGCAATGGTAAAGAGGGAAGCAAGGTCTTTTTGTTATGGCTAGAAGTAAAAGCCTGTGAGCTACACATATCATGTTTCAGAGACAGGGTGTGCTGATTTTCTGTAAAGGACTTGAGAAAAAAAAATTGTTTCATTATTTATTTCAACTGAGAAACTGAAATTGTTGAAAAGTAATTGCTTTATTATTTACTGATAAAGCCTTCCTTGCCTCTATTCATCAGCGAAGAGGAAAAAGACAGATAGAAAATGGTATTATCAGCTAATTCTTAAATGGAACAAGTTCAAGTGCAGTGTGAAATGAATTTAAAATATCCTTAGAGTTCCAAATAGCTATACTTTGCATTTTCTAAGGGGAAAAATTAGCAGATTTTCTCTTCTTTTCTGCTTTGTTTCCTACCTCAGTATGGTCTTGTTGACATTGCTGCTTTTCCACACGTTAGGGAGCCTTTCTTTCCTTAGGAAAATTTATGTAAAATAAGGGTGAGACTTCTAGCACAGCTCGGTACTGAGCTCACTCACAGTCAGTGGAAAACCACCACCACCAAGTGCTTCAAAACCCTTAAACCATCACCTGGCACAGGGAAAACTCTCATTTTCCAGGACCACCATCAAGTGCAGTGGTCACTCACCAGGTAACTGCCGGGTTTAAGATCTTGTGCAAAGCCCATTTCTGCAGACATTTTGTGATACGGGCATTAATTCATTAATTAATGGATCACCATCTAATCCTCCTGATTCTTGAGCACCTGAGTGGACACAATTCTTGTCTCCTCGCTGGGCGAAGTGTGGTTTCAAGCCTTTTTGCTGCTGCTCCAGAGCCCTGGTACATTGCCCCTCACCTATTTGGTTTATCACTGTAGCAACATAACCAGATTTTGGGATGTCTGAAGGTGCTTAGAGGATTCTAATGGAAGTTTCCAAAGCATCACTGTTTTCCCCTGGAAATCCCAACTAGATCCTTCTGTTCTTCTATCTATAAGCCTGAGCTCTTCAGCTCTCCACTTCCAATTTGGTTCTCTTTTTTCTCTTGTGTCACTCAGTCCTGTCTTATCCCCTTCTCCCAGGCTCAGCCCCTGTCTTGCCTCTTCATTCTTTCTCCATTCTGTTATTTTGATGGATCTTCCTCCCAAATTCGTCTCCCCCTTTCTTCACCTCAGTCCCTGCCCCACCAGTGCTTCAAGTTTCATGTATTTTTCATCCCCTTCATCTTGTCCTTTCTGCTTACTCGTTTTACTTCTGCACAGTGAAATTCAGCAGTGATGGAAGAGAAATTCCAGCTCCACATTCACCACCCCTGGCTGCAGCAGGTGTTGCCCCATGGGCCCAGTGCTTCACACCGCTTGCACGCAAGAGGGATCACACACGTCAGAGATGTGCAAATCTTCTGAGGTGAAAACTGCCACCTTCAAAAGTATCAACAGCCAAATTCAGAAAAAAAAAAACCAACACTAAACTGAGCCTTGTAGCTTGGTGGTTTTTCACAGCAGCAGGGAAAGGCAGAGCTGTAACCCCGAATAACACACCTGCACTAAATTCTAGTGTGTTCATGGTTTCTATTGAAACGAAGCAAAGCAAAACAAAACAAAACAAAACAGAAAGGCTTGCCAATATTATTTTAAGACAGCAAAGGAAAATATGCTTCCTGTTCTTTTATATTCTTGTTTCAAAGCTCTAAATTTTGTTCTCAACCTTTTTTTACCTAAAAAGAAGCGAGAAAAAACCCCCAAACCATAATAATCAAAACAGAAACAAAAAGCCCAAGCAACCCCTCCTTAGATGATTTCTCGGAGAGGAACAGTTGGGGGTCACCTGTCCTGGCTGTGTCTCCTCCCAACCTCCCCTGCACCCCCAACTTCCTTATCAGTGTGGCTGTAGGAAAAGCAGGAAAGGCCTCGGCTCTGTGTGAGCCCTGCTCAGCAATATCAACAACATCTCCGTGTTATCAACCCCGTGTCAGCACAGATCCAAGACACAGCCCCATAGTGGCCACTGGGAAGAAAATGACGTCTACCCAGCAAAAAGCAGCACACATCAACAACGTTTGATGCCAGCACTGATTTGTAATATCATACAGGTTATGTTTAAATCTGATGAAAGAATGGAAACTGCCATTGTTGAGGGCTAACGCCTCCATTCTATCCGCAGTGTAGATAGAATGAACAGTAGTGGCATGTTTGTATGTACACAGGGTAAGAAATGGGCTATCTGAGAACTAGGAATACGAGTACTTAATAGAAATAAAATCTCTGGACCAGCTACTAATTTTTCTGTTTCTATGTTTGCTACTTACTTCAGTTGTTTTTCCCTCCTTGCCTTTTTGTAATTTTTTTCTCTTGTTTTGCATCTTACGCTGTTCACAGCAACACTGTAGTTCCAAAAAAATTAGTGTGGACTGATGGGTCTATTGAGACCTGTCTTCATGTGAAATTTCTGCTAAGTGGACTGACACTCCAGCCAGAAGTATCCAAGTAAATATTGCTTTCAAAAAACCAGTATTTCTATCTTTACCCCAATGGTAAAGATAACTAACACAGTTCTGTGCTTGAGCATCTTCATCAGACATGTCCTGAAAATTATCTTGGTTGTCTCAGTGGGTTAAGAACTGATGACCAAAAGATGGTTTCCAGGAAGGAAGATTTAAGGTGCCGTTCGTACCAGTGCACAGTCTTGTGTTAACCAGGGAAATCGACAGTCACTGAGCTGTGCAGGCCAGACTTAGAACACAACATCTCAATTAGACAGATTTAAATCAGGGGTTCCATGACTGAAACACAAGGAGTCCTTTTGACTCTGTAAGGAAGAATTGAATCACGACTTGGCCACAGATGCAAAATTTGCATACATCAAGAAACATGCAAATATGTCAATAAAGTATTTCACATGAAAACAACAGCCACTAGAATAAACAAAACAAAAAATTAAATTCTTTCCATTCAGCCTTTTGAAAGAGCATGAAAGAAACTCCCTTGTAGAAATTTGAAAGTATGCCCAGGCAAGATATATATGGAAAGAAATCTAAATTTGAGGTAGGAACATGCATCTCATATAAAAAATGTTGTGAGGGTTATTTTGTTTGGTTTTTGGTTGGGTTTGGGTGTTTTTTTTCAGAATAAAACATTCTTCAATGAATTTTTTAAGACTCAGTTTATGCAGGGAAATGCTAATGTTATTGTGTACAGGCAGCTGCTGGGCCAACTCAAATCAAGTTTGGACTGCATCCTATAAAATCTGTCTGGAGGAAGCATATGCATTTTTTGGTGCCTGGATTTGAACAGTAGTCTCTGAAATAACTTGGTTCAATATTTGGCAGACAGGGAACGCAGAAGAAAAGATGAATCTTCAATAAAATTGTAACTTGTATTCACAAGAGTAATACAGACCAAAGTGAGGTGCTTTGAAACTGCACAAAGGAACAAACAGGAAGATGGAGCAAAAGGCACACAAAACCACAAGAAAAGATAAGTTAGGGCCAATTTTGTGGCAGAATTGACAGACTGCCTAAATGAAAAAGGAAATCAGTTCCACGTGGCAGGTAGGAGCCAATAACAAATGAATGATAAGAACAGGAGACAGCAAAAGAAGGAATATCCTGGGCTAAGAACTTGAGGAAATGGCACAAGGAAATGGTTCTGGAGAATATTGCTTACCTATTAAACTGGAGGGGTTTGCTTACTTGCAGTACATAGGGAGCATACAAAGTGTAACCTGCCATCCTTAAAAATAAAGCTGAGTGGCTGGTGGCCTGGATCAGCACTACTTTTGTAATTAGTTTTGTGGTGAGAAGAGGATTTTGTGAGGATGCACAGGCCCACCTCCTCTGAGCCCTTGCTGATGCACAGAAAGGAGGTGACCAGTCCAGCTGACCAGTCCAGGTGGAGCTGGACTGAGCTGTCCCTCCATCAGCTGGCCAGAGTGGTGAGCTGTGGTGGCCCTGGATCGTGGTGCTGATAACAGGCTGAGCACTTCAAAACTTTCAAACTCCTAATATCCCTCTCAAATTTCATTATTTAGCCCTGGCTCACTGCAGCTGGAGCTGTTCTGACTGTACAGTAGGGCTGGATTTTTCCATTACATGTCTCATGGAAATCCATAATGCAGAATTTTCAAATTGGATTATTGAGACGCTAAATTAATGTGATGGCAATACTTTTCTAGTGAAATGTTGCAGAGAAAGGAGCCTAGATTTCACTGATTTCTTTTTTACTCATTTTTCTGTGTTAAGAATTTGTGTAGAAGGAGTCAGGCTCTCTGCAGTCATCTGGGTCTGAAGGTTACTCCTGACACTGGTCAAGTCATCCTGCAATACTCTAAGGAGATGTTTTCTCCTGGGTTATCACAACTCCTGAGATTGGTCAAATCCTCCTGGAATACTTTCAGGAATGTTTTCTTCCATGTTATGCCAGGGCCATGGGAATAGGAGCTGTCAGTAACCCTGTGGCTCATGGCACTTCCCAGGAGATGCTCTGACTTGTGCCTGGTCAGTGGCTGCAAAGCACAAAGAGATCAAAAAAGATGGTAGTTAGGGAGTAAAATTAACAGATCCTTGGCCACAAGGAGTCACTCTGCTCAACCAGTCTCACCATTTGCATAATGAAAGCCATACTGAGGCAGCAATTTATGTATGAAGATCACAGCCCTTCTTCGAGTTGCTTTGGGAATTTGGCTTTGCACAAATTTCAAGTAATGTAAATCTTTAAATTGTCCCACAAAAGAAAATTAAGTTGAGTACGGTTTGAAAGTAAAATCCTTAAAATCCTTTAATTCATTCCTCCTCCATGTCCGTGTAACATTTTACAACAAGAATAAAATGTTTAACTTCAAAGATCTTTGAAATACTAGGGTGTGAGATAACCAGACGTTTTCCTTCTGTTTTCTTCCAAAGACAAAATCTTTGCACAATCAACATGACTTCAGTACTGATTCATACTTTTCTTAAGCTATATTTGGTTACATTCAGGTGACATCTTTTCAGATAAACTCAAACTTGCCTGAATCTACTCATGGACAAAGCTGACCACGCATCTGAGGCTGGAATCACCACTTAGCAAGGGAAAGAATCTGCCAGTGTTTCTCCCAAGGTTTGGTGTTACACACTTTAATTATTGCCAGTCATATCAGTGAAGCTGTCTGTGTAGTAAGGTGCTTGTAAATGTTCAGAGAAGTGATAGAATCCAGCCCTAGCTCATTACCACGGCTATAGTGAAATGGTAATGGTGGAATAAATTGCCTGGTATAACTATGTACATGCCAGATGTTCTTAATCATTCCACTTCAAGCCTCCTTCGCTAACTGCAATTTTGAGCCTTTTCTGAATCTAAAGGAATTGGTAAACATGAGTAATTAAAAAGAAATTAAATGGATTTTAGAAGTGAATTACTGCAGTTTCTGCAACACTAATATAATTAGCACCTCTAAAATCAGTCTGAGCTAGAAGACGTGCTTTATACGGCTCAGAAGATGCTTCATTTGTGATTTACACTAAAAATACAGTCCTTGTGTTAGTGTGGTTAAACATCTCAATAGAACTGTGCCAGCCTA
Organism: Oriolus oriolus; assembly: GCA_013400235.1. NCBI lineage: Eukaryota > Metazoa > Chordata > Aves > Passeriformes > Corvidae > Oriolus > Oriolus oriolus. The sequence goes on along the minus strand of VXBT01008392.1, from coordinate 884,028 downwards.
GTCAGGAGAAATTTATTCTCTCAGCTGATATATTAAAATAGAAACAGAAAGCCATATCTCAGCTGATGTAAATCACAATATTCCCACTGACTGTTAGATGCTGAACTTGCACCAGCTGAGCCTATGGCTCATCCTCCATTTGGATTCAGGCAAGCAAAGGTCTGTTGGTATCCCTACCCATAATAAATGACATTTGGCTCTCTAGCTAGAACGCCTCTTTCAAATGAGACAAAGTTTCTGTAGTGAAAGCAGAAGATACCCTACTATCAGTTCATCTTTTTTTTTTTGTTGTGTTGATATTTGAGATACTTCTTTTCTCCACTTTTCAATACTCAGAGGACATGAAGAACAAAAACAGATTGTCACAAAGAAAACAGATTTCTTATCAAAAGTTCTCCTCAGAGGCTCAAAGACACCTGTGCTTTGTCAGAACTTTGTGACACACCATAAAAGCTCCATTTATCTGGGAGACTGAAGGTTTTACCAGCAGAGGAAGGTGGATAAGAATGGCACATCTGTTGCAGGAATCACCCAGGAGATCTGTGGTCTGATTTACTGGTCAGATGTGATTTTGTCTATCTGTATCTTTAAAGTCACCAAGAATAAGCCTAAAATCACCTCCCTGTGCAGCTTGCTCTAGCACTGTGGCACTCCCCAAGTGAAAGGTTTTTTCCTGAACCTCCAAAATGACAATTTGTGGGGATTTTCCCCTGCTATATTGTCTGTTTCTACTTGGTCTGCCTTTGTAATCCCAGCTGCAGAAATTTGCACATCTTTTCTTTGAACTCCATGAATTTTCTGTTGTCCCAGTCAAATTTCTCTAGATCCCTCCAGACCAAAGCGAAGCACCAAGAGATAAGATTCCTTTTCTGTGTATTTTGTGCTAAATGCAAGGCACCTCCTTGATTTGATTGCAATGAATTCTTTATTTGCACCTAATTATCCCAAGCCGTAAAGTATTTCCTACAGACCGGGGTGGAAGCAACACTATCTGTGTTGTTAAATACAGCTTTATTGGAAGTTAGGGCACAAAGCCAGCAAAACCACAGATACCTGGGCGCTCAGAGCACCTTGGCTGCTGCCTGCCTCTCGGCTGTGGCACCAAACAGATGGGGATTTGTCTCCTTTCACCAGGCTGCAAGCTGAAAAGTGGAAAGTTGCTCCAGCCGTCCGTACGTTTACAAGTATGGAGAGAATGTGAAGGAAAGATTTTCTGATGAGATGCTCCTCTGCTTCCTTAAAAACACAGTGGACCTGATCTTTGCTGTTCCTAAGTTGGCTTTCACTACATTGAAGACAGGGAGTTATGCCAGCTGACAGCAGGGCCCGAGCAACAGCACTTTAATGGTTTTTGCCTTATTTAACTATTAACATTTGTTACGGGATCGTTCATTAGATGAGGCATAGAGTGCAAGCCTTTTTATTAGGTTTTCATCTCTCCTTTCCCATTAGGGAAAGGTTCCACTTTCAAATTAATGTTAGAAGGACTTTAAAGTCTTAGCTATCCCTGATCTTCATAGTTTCATTCGAGTTCCTAATATATAGTTTGGTTTATTCTGTGAGCCGGGAGCTATATATTTGAGGGACTTAGTCCAAAGATACAGTATAAGCAGATAGTTTGGTTAAGCTGATTTTTGCAGTTTAAGTGGGTCTAAAATCCATCATGCCCAGGATTATATTTTTACTTGTGGTTAAATTTGACAGAATTTGAGCATTCTTTGTGTATTGCAGTGTATGGCTGGGATTGTAGAAGGCAGCAAGGTTAGTAGTTTATACGCAAAGTAGAGCTTGAAGGAGCACGTAGATGATTTACATTCTCATTCTTTTGTACATCACTCAGGGAGAAAGCAAATATTTTGGCAGCCTAGATTGTGTGATAGCGAAACGAGAGACTTCATTAATTCACATATTTCAGATTCAGCAACAGCAGAAAGGAGGGATTATGACTGCCCAATTTGAGCCAGCTGGAAAAAACTAAATCTAGACCAAGGTCAGGTACATCACAAATGAAGGAATGGTATAAAATGCATTTAATTTCCTGAGAGCTGTGATAAAATTAAGATAAGAGCCCTGGGAAGAGAGTCTAATACACCACTCAGCCCTATCAAGCCTTACATGTTTGCTAGGTGTGTCATAGCTGATTTGAAAGGATGATTCCTAAAAAAAACCAAACCTGCAGAATTTTCTATTTTTGTTCTTTTAAGAGTTCTTGTCTTTCTGAGTACTGCCATTCATAGAACTGAATGATATTTTTGTGCAATATTGCTTCGTGAAAGCGTTGGTGCTCTTTGTCAGTAACTAGGCACAAAAGCAGCCTTTCCCTGCTGCAGCCAGCTCACAGCTCTGTGGAAAGCTGTGCTTCCCCTCCCGAGGGACTGCGGACCCCAGCACTGCAGTGGGCTTTGCTGCCTTTAATGTTTGCCCTTCACAGCACAGGCTTGCTCATGGTGGAAAAGGCTGTTCCTCACAAGCAAAGCAAAGCCCTGGAGGAGTCCTGCATCACTGATGCTGGGAAGCATTTCCTTGAGCTAAATTTATCTTGCAAAGGCCAAAAAGGAGGGAGCAGCACTAGCTAGGGGAGAAACAGAGGTAGTGGGAACATCACTGCTTTACACTGCTGTTGCCTTAGCAGTCATTCTAAAACCAGCTGTTGTTCCAGAGGATCAAAATCTGCCATCTTCCTTCTCTCTACTTTTTTCCTTCTCTCTTCAGTCCACGCCTTCTATAATTTTATTTACATGCACATGGGAATACATGGATGCACAGGTGTGTACATTCATGTGTCTAGCACATTTTTATATAGGGGTGTGTGTACATTGTGAATTGAACTGAAATCAGGTTCCTGCTTATCTCTTACAGACTAAGCACCCTGTTCTAAATGGTGAATGTCACACGTATTCACTTCTGCTTGAAAATCACACCCAGCACTGATGCCTTAGGTTTTAACTCTTATATTTTTCAAATTCTGTATTCCCAGTGTGTAACTCTGAGCTGCCTTGCAGCCTGTCAGCTGCTGCTCTCTCATGCTCACACAGACATAACAAAGCCTCTCCAGGCCTGCTCTCCAAGGACACCCAGCCCGTCCCAGGCCCAAAATGTGTAACCCAGCACCTTGAGAAGGGGGGCGAGCTGAGGGGCAGTTCCATCATTAGCTAAAGTTTAATTGGCCAATTTATGCTGATCTGCAAATGGACCAAACCTGTAACAGTGTGAAGAACTCGTGACTTGGGGTCCATCTCGGGTGTAGCCTTTGGCCTGCCCAGGGTGTGCCTCTGAGGGCCTGTCCAATAAATATCCACCTTTATTCCCTTACTCCTGTCTAGTCTCTGTTTCCAGGTTGGCCTTTTTAGGCATTAGCATGAAATCTACTAGACCAGATCTAGGCAACAGGGGGAAGGAATTTACATTGCCCCCTAACATAAACCAATTTTTAATTCCTGACATCGCAAACATTAGACACATCTGTGAAAGGCTCCTCTCTGTGTTCTGCACACTTCTTTGTTCACTCAGGTGACAAAAATCCTCTGACCCCATCCAAAGACCAGAGTGTAACATCTGGCTCTGCAGCTCGAGTAACAGCAGTCAAGAGCAGGAGCATTGAAAGCAACCAGCAATGAAAGGGGAGGATGGCAAAAAACCTGCAGGAGCATTTCCCAGCAATTCAGCAATGGCCAGCTGTGAGTGCGAATTAGAGACATTGAGTCACTGACCTGCTGTTAAAAGGGAAGGGAAATGGGTCTGTTTACCTTTGTTGTGTTCAGTTCTGCTTACAAAGGGGTGACTGCTGCTCCTGGCTTTGCCAAGCGTGTTGCAGGTCTGATGCTGTGCCCAGAGCACAGCTCCAGCAGCAGCTAAGAGGGTACAGCAGGGCAGGAGAGCAATGAGGGCTCAGCAGTGAACTGAACATTCAGCTGGACTCTGACAAAAAAATCTGTATCACTGTGAAATTCAGTTGTGCAGTCTCTCTGGTATGCACATCCATATAAAAGTCAGATTAAATTTATGTTTAAACAGGAAAGAAATCCAAGGTGCTTCCAGAGCACCAAGTTTAGTGTTGATCCATGGTAGCAGGCGCAGTGAGCACTGCCCAGCCAAAATCCATGAGCCTGCTTCCCCCCAGAGATCCAGGTGGTGCATGCAGCAGTTTGAGGTCGTAACTTCCTCTCACGTTTGCATGTTATTTCCAAGGGCTGGTGAGCATTCATGTACCTTAAAAACCTGTAAGTGATGGCTCTGGTGTGTTCATATAGCTGTAGGGTCTGATACTTGTACAGCTGCCGCGTGCCAAGAAATTTTACATTAAAATAGTAATAACAATACAAGATTATTACTTTCTGTAACCCTCAGCCTAAGCAGGCCTTGTGCTAGATTAAACCCCACCTCTCCCCTGGATACCTCAGTGTTACCTGCTTGTTCCTGGTGTGCTGCTCTCCTGATAATCAGTTCTGAGTTGCAGCTGTCTGCCACACTTGTATTAAGCTAACACCTTGCTTCATTTATTTGGGATTTTATTGCTCAGCGTGAAAAGATGTGATTAGATAAAGGAAACATGAACTGATTGTTGTAGCCCTGTACCAGCAGCTTGTTTTGGCTTCACACCAGGGTTTAAATGGAACACACAACTGCAAGCCTGAGGAAGGAAGGCATGGGTCTGAATACTCACAACACAGGGGCCACTGAGGTGTTTCTGCAGAAAGGGCAATGTGCTGCCCAGGAGCTGTGTCCAGCTGGGGAGGCAGCTGGAGTGGACCATCAGTTAGCAGTGCCAGCAGTGGTGTGCAACTGGGCATGCGGAAGGAGCCCCTCTGGTGATGGAGAACCTCAGATTGGAAACCTGGACTGCACTGTAGGCTGAAATTACTTTCTCAGGATAAGGCTGGAGACTTCCTCTGCAGGGGAGGAATTACCAAGACACCCTAGTCATCTCTAAGGAGCAGTTACACAAGTATTGAGTCCTCAGTGGTTTTGTAATAAACAACCCAAGAAGCTCATCTTCCTTCGGTGGATCCCCAGCTGGATCCCCAGTCACAAGGGTGAAGAATTTGCTGTTTGTTACAGCTGAGCACAGAACAACCTGCACCTCTGAGTGACGCCGGAGTAATGCTGATTTTACGCAGAAAGGATCAGCTGAAGGTTGCATGCTGTTTTCACATGTGCCACATGGTAAATGAACCCTGGCATTGCCCAGGACCTTGGAGGTGGGTTTTACCCTGCCCTGGGGGAAGAGGAGGGGCTGCACCTCCCAGCCAGGCTGGCACGGCATTCTGGACAGGTGGCAAACAAAAGCAACTCCACAGAGACACTACGCAAACTGCTTCAAGGTGGGTTAGAAATAGGGGGCTAATGACAAACCAGGGGCTAATGACGTGAAATGTGCAAAGGGAAGAGATGTTCACAAAGCAGCAGCGCTGAGAAAGCCCTGCTGAGCACCCTGTTTAAACCCCAGTGAGCCCACCAGAGTTTCACATCGATAATCTTAGTAATAAATGTTCTTGTAGCCAAAACATGGAACTCAAGCACGAGAAAGCACGAGGGCAGTAGCCAGGCTGCTGTAAGCAGAGGCTGGGAGCACTGCTGCATTCTGTGGGCCCTGGGACCAAAAGTTCATAGTTATCTGCTGGTCACAGTGGGATGCTTTGCCAGATCAGAGCTGCAGAGAACAGATGGGATTTATCCATGCAAAAGCATGCACCTGCCTCTCTGTGAGGCCTAATTTAAAACAAGGGAAGAAGAAATGTTCATACAGCATTGCTCATCTGACCTATCTAAATGTTTCATTTTGAGAAAAGGTTTTGCTCAGGGAATTCTGGGACAGGAGCATCTTCTTCTCTCTTTTCTCTTCTTCTCTCTTTGTACGGGTGTTGCACAAATCTTTTTTCTATTGCCTTGGTCCTTCAGGTGCTCAGATGGGCAGTACCTGTGTTAATGAGCACTGCTGGGCTCCAGGTGAGCAGGTCAGGGCTGAAGCTCCAGGGTGGAGGTGGACACGACCTGAAACAGAAATGGGAGCACAGAGGAGCCTTTTGGGGTGAAACCCCAGTTCAGCAGGTCACCAGGACACCAGCACTGGCAGCATGTTGGGCTTGGGTAGTGTCCTCTCTGTGACTCCAGTCCAAAGGCTTGGCATCGATTTTTAAAGTATCTGAAAGCCCTGAAGGGTCCTCTGCACCTTGGTGCTAATGAGATTTCAATGTAAAATAAAAGGAACATTGTCTAACCCAGATTAAACTTGCTCCTGAGTTATTTTTAGCTTGCCTAAACTCTTTCAACCCCTTTGGTAAAACTCATCAAAATTCATCTCTACTAAAAGGATGTAACTTCAAAGAAGCCATATGCATTAAATGTCAACATGCTTTACTCATTATAAATTACAGTATCATTAAATCTAACATGAGTTAAATGAGAAAGATTTAATTTCACTATCTTTAAAATGAAGGGTTTTTAGCACGGGAATAAAATTTTCTTTTAAAAATGTTTTTAAAGTAAAAGTGGGCACAGAAGGTTTATTTTACATGTTATCATATTTGTATGTAAAAACAAAAGCAAAAATGCAACACTCCATTGCTCTGGGGAAGATGTGGCAATAGTAGCTTACTTCTGCTCATTTTACAACCCTCTTTTTGGATACACTTCTAATTTAAACTGTGGAAACCGAAAACGTTCCTTTAAAACTGGTTGTCATGGTTATAAAATCCCGAAAGAAATTATGTACGTCTGCATCTGCTGAGGGAAACATTTATGGCATGATTTAGCGGGGGGG
>VXBT01008392.1:839230-877243 GCA_013400235.1 Oriolus oriolus | reverse complement strand
GGGGGGGGCAAGCAACCACCCACCACAACCCATTTTCAGACTCGCTTATTACATTACTTGAATTAATTTATCACCCTCCCCAAAAAGCCACAGAAGGGATTCTCACACGTTTTTCGCTGCATGCAGTTGATTAGCAAATATCATATGGCGAGGGGTTAGCTCTGTCAAGTTCTAACAGGTTGGGGGTTTTTTGCTTGTTTGTTTTCTTTAGCTGTCTTTGTTTTAAGCAAGCTTATCTAGAAATATAGAGTGTGCTAGACTACCAGCATACAGTTGCTGTCACAATTGATGTCTTGGATCTCTTCCATTGTTTTCCCTTTCCGTGGTAACAGTTAGAAAGTCATCTGGCCAGAATAAAAAGCCAGGCTGAATGCTGCAGGTCAAACGGGCCTGAACAGAAGTCTGCATTTCTTCATTGAGCTCAAAAGGATAAAGCACAAGAGGACAAGAGGAAAGGAACGATAAAGATGGAAAAAAAAAAGACAGAAAAGGAAAGAATAAAGGGAAAGAAAAAAGAAATGGGAAAAGGGAAAGAGGCCTCACCCTACTAAAGGAAAACTGAGTCTTCTGTGAAGCCACTACACTGTCATATGCTCCCAGGATGAAGTTTCCCAACCTTTTGGAACTGTAGGTTTATTAGAAACGAGTCTATGTTGAGTCAGGCCTCCTCTCTCACAGGGATGCAGAAGTCTGCACATGGCTTAGAAACTGTGCTTTGGCACATTTAATTTTTCACTAAGAAAAGCTGACTGCATAGACAATTAAAAAATTACACCATGAAAGACTGAGGTAGCATTTTTTAATCTTTAGGGTGAGTGATCTGTTGACTGCAGGAAATCTGTGCTGTTCCTGGCCCTGTTGCAAAATGTAAATAGCAGATAAGGATGATGAGGGCATTTTAGATAAACCATACTCTTTGTGTTCAGAGGGTCTGCTTCTACCCACTGATCCAGGGTTTTTCCTAAAACATTTTTTCTTCTTCCTTTTTTAAAAAGTGCTGCTGGAGAAGGAAGTTTGGTGTCCCAAGCATGAAGCAGAACCCTCGTGAGAAAGTTTGGAAAGTAACAACAGGCTGAGCTGCTTCTGAAAGGCTGTAGATATTCTCAGACTTGACTTTCTCCCACCCATGGAATCAGGGATGTCATTCTTCACTGTTCTGTTTCTGTGGAAAATTATTTCTAGTGAGTATTTTCTACACTCCTGATGGAAGCCCTTAATTTATGGCATCTGAATGGAAGAACATAAGAAACTGGAGAAGAGGGGCAGCCTCAGAGACAGAATTATGCTTCTCCAATCCTCTTGCCTCCTTCCTTTCCATCTCAGCAAACACAAAACCTTGCCATTGTTTTTGAATCCTTGTGTGTGACTTCTGAGTGTTCGTGTGCTGCATGATGACAGGTTTGGCTTTTCCCTTGTTGCCTGTTGAGTGGGAGACATGCTTGCCCATGTCTGCACTACCTAGCTCCTCACTTTGATTCTTCCTAATGGCTGGAACGAACCTGAGAACAGGCAGGCAGCAGAGCTGCATCCATCCAGCTCCCTGCAGCTGTTCCCACTGGTACCTCCTGCCTCACCTGCGGGGGTACTGCCAAGCTGTGGAGTAATGTTCAATGGTCTTTGAACATTGCAACACACATGTACATACGAAAAACAGATAAATATGCCCCAATTCTCCTCCCATGTTGAATAGTGTCTGCTCTGCAGTCTTAGATCTCACATAGCCACGTGCTTTTCTTTGAGCAGTGTCTGTATCACTGATTTATAATCCTGTAAGTAGATTGCAAGACTGATTAATCCCTCATTTCTGTCTGTCCATCTATTTCTCATCTCAGTTCTTTTCTTTCCCATGATTTATTTACCTAGCAGGGAATAAGTTGATTCAATTTATTTCCTTATCCTGTCTTTTCTTAATTCACTGCTAATTATTAGTAGACAGAGTCAGCACCCTGTGGAAGGGTCACCTCTGCCCTTTGGGTACCTTTGGAGCAGCTTGCTCTCGGCTGGGATGGATCAAACCCTTCTGTTCTCTCCAGGGGCTGATGACAGCCTGCTTCACTGCAATCAGATTAATTTGGAAGCATGTTGCTTTCCTGGAGAAAATGTCTCAGAATTACAGAGGAGAAGGATGGAAGGGGTTCATTAAATTGGTCGGTCCATCCTCCGGCCAATCAGTGGCGGTTCCTGGCAGGGCACACTCCGGCTCTGCTCCAGCAATGTTTCCAGAGCGCCTGCTGATGTGCTGCCAGCCCCTGTCCCTGAGGATGTTCACAGCCAGCGCCTTCCCACATCAGGAGCACTCAGAGCCGCTCCTCCTGTGCTCTGCCCTGCTGCCTGATCACCATTCCTCCTCGCATACTCCCCTCTGTGAGCACCACAAACAGCTCTTGCTGAAGGAGGTGTTGAGCAGCACTAATCCTGGCAGAGGCACTTGTGAAGGAACCCTCTCTGGGACAGCACACTTTGCTGCTCTTTGGGAAGGTCACCTCAACGCCTCTGTCCCATGCTGCCCAGACACTTCCAACATCCCACTCTCAGGCTTGCAGGATCAGCCTGCTCATGCTTGAAAGTAATGATTTATAAACTTTCTTAAGTGCAACCAAGTGAGCAAGAGGCTTTACTCAGACTGACCTGGCTAGATGGAAATCATTGACCAGGAGAGGGAAGTGCTCAAGGTGACAAAAAAAAAGCTGACACCAGTGGCATATCTGTTTTTATTCATTTCTGAGTGGTGCATTACAAAAGTTCAGGTGGCTTTCAATGCCTGTCTCAATTTGTGCCCTGAACTGAGCAGCTGTTTCATTTCTATGCAGAGAATTTCCAATGCTAAAGAACTTGCTTGGTCATCTTCATTGCTTCACTTAATCAGATGTGTAAGATGATCCTTTTAGCCTCATTCTCTGCCAAATAATACGGAATCCCAGAATCACAGAATGGTTTGGGCTGGAAGGCACCTTAAAGCTCATTCAGTTCGACCTCCTGCCATGGGAACGCCTTCCACAGACCAGGCTGCTCCAAGCCCCATCCAGCCCAGCCAGTTTAACGTCACTGTGGACAACTAGGAAAAAGCTTCTGTAACTGATGTGAGGAAAGAGCTGGGCTGAAACAAACCTCTGTCTCTGCCCTGTGCTCCTGCCCTGTGTTGGCTTGTGCATGTTGTTTATATCTGGATCCCAAATCAGGAGTAGCATCAACCCTGGAGAATAAATCTTCAGCCCGGTGTGCTGGATGATGCTCTCATAAAGGGAATGAGATGTGCATATATTAACTTGTTTCCCTGGCTTCCAGGGCTCGTTTGGGCAGAGGTAATGTGCACTGGTAAAGCAATCTGCAAAGCAAAATGAGTGCTTTGTTCGCCCCAGGGCCTCAGCAATTCTGGTGACTGATCCTGCACTTGGTGAGCATTTTTACCCCTTGCAGGGTACAATCCAAACCCTGTCTGGGGCTGAGGAAGGAGTCTGGGATCTGGTGAGGACCCATCCCATGGATAATGACAGAAGCTGCCAGCCTGCTCAGGCACAGCTGCACCACCACACAAATCAGCACTGCCAGCCAGTAACAAATTAGCTCCTGCAAATAAATCCATTCTTACTTCAAAGCCCATCCTGACAGTTCCCTTTCCAGCAAGGCTCCCAGGCCTGGGATGTACAGCCCTGACACTCTCAAATGCCCACTTGGAAGAAGCTGCTGTGCTGATGCTGCCAGCTCCCAACCTGGCAAAAGCCAACCCCAATTACAAAAGACAAGCAGCAGGAGCAGTCCCTGACACTGGTTTTTCTCAGCAGTGGAAATTCTGGCCTGTTCTACCAGTGTTTGCCATGAAGGCTTTAGGCTGTTTTCAGGGTCTCCTCACCACAGCTGAGGATGCTGAGAGTAGGCACTCAGTGAGTTAAAAAAAATTAAAGCTCAGCAATGAATATTTTTCACCATGAACAGAAAAAATTTTCTCCACCTGTCCCTACAGATGGCAAAACCTATCTGTGGACAACTAGATTTGGATGCTTTACCCTTAAACTGAATTAATGCCACTCTGTCTCTCACAGCTGTGATTACTCCTCCACACCCAGACACCATTCCTGGCCGGGACAAAACACGTAGGGTCTGGTCAAAGCCACGTGTGAGGGAGTAGAAAAAGCTCCACCAATTTCCACATGCTCTGGTTTCCACACTGAAGGAGCACCAAAGCAACGGTGGTTTCAAGAACGGGTCAGCAATGTTGTGTGTGTTTATGTCAAAAAATCTCTTGTACCTTGGCACGGGCAGTTCTCTAGGGAATGCCACTTGTGACCAAGCTAATGATGCAAGAAGCAGAGGGAGCCATGTCTTAGAAATTATTTAAATTTCCAAGTGAAACACTTCTGCCTCTACCCCACTGTCCTTCAGAATCTTCATTTTGCATCTGAAGTGTAATTTTTTTGGAGCAAGGTTACCCATTTGCAGCAAATAAAATGGAACATTTTATGAACAAAATGTTGTAAGAAAATACTTATTATCTACTTAGATAAAGTATTCTCTCTTCAGTCTGATTTGCTTGGGAGAGGGAATTAGATGCTACAGAAATTTTATGGATGAGGTATCTGTGACCAGCTCAGCTTGATTTATTTCCCACTGTCTTCAGGCTAACGAGGAGGAGGGTCAAGAACTGTTCCCATTGTCCTGTAGAGAAGCTCTACCCTAACAATAGATTTATGTATCTCCCTCATCCCCAAACCACCTAAAAATAAGATTATGTTTTGCTCATTAATCTCAACAAATTGTGTTCTGCTTTGGCCAGGAAAACAATAGCTATTGCTTCTTTGGTGCTCAAGGAAAAGTAAGGACACAAACACTCAAGGTCAATAAAATGCACTTTTTATTCTGTATCAATGAAAATATAGCCACATGTAAATAAAGACGTGTGGAAAAAAAAAAATCAACATTGATCCTCCCTGAAGAAGTACAGTTCATTGTGCTAAAACCCATTTTCCTTTGGGTTAGAAACAGTTGTCTGCCAATGCTTTAAAGTGACCCACGTTTTCCTTGTTGTTGAAAATTTCAGCAAACAGAAAAGTGCAACAAGAAGCTCGCTACAGATAAACCAATTTCAACCGAGCACACACGGCAACGTCCAAGAGTGACGGGAGAGTCTCGATCGACGGAAGCGTCCCCACGCGTTCCTCCTGGGCGGTCACACGGGCGGCCAAGGGAGCACCCACTCTGCACAAACTGATGTGTGATTCTCAGTAGAAAGATGGTCCTTCCTCGGTGTAATTCGTGATTGCTTTGCAGATTTCAGATAAGGTAGCAGAGGTGCGTTCCTTTCATAGCTGTTCGGTTTCAAATGCTTTATTTTTTAATTTTTTTTTTTTTTCCCTCTAGGTTTTTATAAGCTTCCTGCTGTCAAAATACAGTTCTCAATTGCTTTTGTAGAAATAATCCTGAAAGGCAGAGGCATTTAAAATCCTCCCAAATCCTCAGTATATTAACAACAGCAAAAAAGATAGCTGGGCTGTTCAAAAATATTGTCGGGAACGTGAATGTCATTTGCATTGGCTAGTGTACAAAGAGCAGCAAGTAGTAACAAAAGAAACATTACCCGAGCAATAACCCTTTCCCCCAATTTCTTCCTTGGAAAAAAAAGTTTTCTCAAAATACTTTTCCTCCCCACAGTCCAGTGTCTGTGAATCACATACATTCAAAAGCCGCAGTTACTCTGTAAATCGGGTTTTCCAACATGAGCTTTTAAAACCAGTTGTTTGGCCCAACTTCTCCACGAGGGTTGCACAAACACGATTATACCAGCTGGTGCTTTTCCAGCTAATGGGACACCTTGAAACTTAAACTCAAAAAGTAAGGACCTCAGGGTAAAAAAAAAAAAAAAAAAGGAGAATTTAAAGCTCATTATGCTTTGAAAGTCCTGCTATTGTTAGTGGAAAGATTCCCACAACAGGGATTAGTCCCTGTTAGGTGCTCAAGGGTGGAGAGAGATACCAGAGCACAAAGGTGGGGTGGGGAGTGCTGGGCTGGCGATACAAGCAAAGAAGAAAAATGCACACTGGCATTTCAGCAGAGAAGAAAAAAAAAAGAAATAGAAGGCAGGTTATGCTGAGGTTGGGTGCTCAGCACAGCCCCGTGGGTACCTTGTGAGGGCAGGCTGGCTTTTTAGGTTCAGCATCTCTGTGCAGGCTTGTACAGCAGCTCCTGCTCAGTTTAGTTTTCAGTTGTCATTTTGGGTGAGGGGGGGAGCCTAAGGAAAAATAACCTAGAAAACAAGTACGATGTTTTGACTGTAATGAGATCCCCTGCGATGACAATTCATTAAAAAATAATCTCCCCCTGCCACTAATTGTGAGAATTCTGTGAGCATGCTTCTACCAGGATACTTCTGCAGACACCACTGCAAAGCTGAGCGTGCACAGACCTGGGCAAGATCATGCCCACCCCTGTCCCTCTTTTGTCCCAGTACAAATTCCCTACATTTTTCTTCATTTAGGAGCCTAGGATGACTAGTTGCCTAAATGTGTGGGAACTCATAAGCACATCAAAGGGGTGGGGGAGGCAGGGGAGGAATCCTAAAACCCATGCCAAAGCTCCTGTGTCCTGAACAGAGCCAGGACTTCAGCCTTCCAAGCCTGGTCTGGGGTGGGGTAACACTTCATGAACCCCCACACAAGCTGCCCCTTCCCTGCTCTGCTCCACTCCAGGTGTGGATGGAGATGAGGAGACACAAACAGGACTCAACAGAAGTTGAGCACATCTGCCCACACCTGGATCAGCAGTGCTCAGATGGAGGGGGGCATGGCAGGATTCAGTCTCACAGCACCTGGTGCTCAGCCTCTTGTCTTTGTCATCATCTCTTTCTGTGGTAGCAATAATAGCTTTATTTTTAACTCTGCTTCTCCCCAGAGAGAGTTTGCACAGCTTATGTACATATCTGGCTTGTGCAAGGATATTCTAGACAGTCATGAATTTTGAGCAGTTACTTTGGATGGAAATTACTGACAGTTCAGACACCACGAATGTGTCTTTGGATTCAAACACATGTTAATTAAAAAGTGCCCTTTCCCTGATCAGTTCAGCTGATTTTTACGGCAATTCACCTTGCTGTCCCAATCTTCAAACACATCCTCTACATTTCTGCATTCAGCATGCAGCATTTAGTAGGGCATGAAATCTTGGACCCATTTGCATTAGACAAGGGCCTGAAATTAAAATTCTAGTACCCACAGTTCTCAGTTTGAGAAAGCTCAGCCCACGCTGGGACTCAGTGTCCTGGTCCCTCTGCAAGAACTGGGTTAGAGAAATTAATGGAAAGATTTCCACTGACCTTAGTAAGAATATTTACACAAGATGCTCAAAGCTTGAAAATATTTACCTCCAAAACAGAGAACACAATTTAGAAGATCTGCTGAGACCACTTTACTGAGCCACTCAGTCACTGGCTGGTATTTAAGCAGGACATTAAAAAATCAGCGCTCACTACCATTCCTATTAGCATATTATTTCTTCTGAACACAAATAGCAAAACAGATCATTATCTCATTAAATCTGCTGATGCAACATCACTTAATCAATCTCCCCATTTCTACAATTTGCTAGCCTAATGATCTAGGCAAGAAAACAAGGGAGGAAGGAAGGAGAGAGAAAGAGAAAAGACATAAACAAACAAACAAGGAAGGGAAACACTGCATTTCGTTGTGGAAAATATCCTGCTCCATATTATGTAGCCTTCAAAACACAGAAATTAACTCAAGATATGCAGCTACACCTGCACATAAAAGCCCAGCCAAGTCTCTGTGCATAAGAACAGTCAATAGGTATGTAAGGTTTATGAAGCATATCATGTCCTAATTCATGTGAGAATGGTTGGCAGTACTGATGGGATTTCGTTACATAAACTGTGCTGATAAGGCATTGGAGCTTTAAACAGTTAGCAGGAGTATTTTTATGGCTGGCATGTTTTCCAGACAAAATACGGTGAACCTTTACCTCCACTGCAGCCCCACATGCTGCAGCTTTGCTGGGGTGTCCCACGTCCCTTACAGGGCCACAGATCTCCCAAAGGGCAGAGAATCAACCATCAGGGACAAGTAAGGGGGGAAACGAACCCACCCTAGGAGAAATGCTGCAGTACCTGCTCTAGGAGCATCCCTGTGAAACCAGAGGCAGGGGGAGGCTGACACTGAGGTCGGTCGTGAAATGTGCCCACAGCAGTGAAATAGTGCCAACTGTTACATTGGAGAAAACATGGTTTGTGTGCAAGTTTTCTGGGAAAGCTCATTAGCCAGCTCTACCCTCCACAGGAACAAGCCACAGCTCCCCTTGTCTGAGTGCAGGGATTTTATTGGGACAGCTGAAAGGTACATTTACAGACCTGCTTTGCACTTCAACGCTAATGAGCTTTTCCACTGGTATCAATAAATTCTCCTGCTCACATGTTTAGCATTCCTGTGGCATGCATTGCCAGATAAATCCTTTATTGTCTTTCTGGTAGCTTGCCCAATTCCCACCAGGAAGATTTTTAAAACCCAAATCCTGCCTTATTGCTGGCTACTGCCTCTCCCACCCCATAAATTCAATTTACCACTTGATAGAATTAGGCAGTTGGTGGCCCTCAGCCTTCCTTTAAATAGAAAAGAGACGTGGCTGGGAATCTACAGACCATCCACAGGCAGTAGGAAGGGCTGGGAGGTGCCATTGCATCCTTGCACCCATAATCCTTTTCTAAAAAAGTGCCACCCTGCAGAACAAAACCCCTTCTGTGACTGATTTCAGGAGAAGGATGTTCACACCGACCCACTGATGATCCCAAAGGGATGAGCTCTGAACATCCACTGAGTGCAATGGGGTTGCTGGTATCCAAAAGCTGGGTTTAAACTACTAGTTTAGGTGACATTTCAGCTCTGTAATTTTAAGGTACAACCTGACTGAGATTGTTTGTAATGCCAGGACTCCTAATTATACCTAAAATAAAATTAAAAAAAGAAGCTGTTGCCAAACAGCATTTGATGATTCGAGTGAAGAAGGCAGTAATTAATCCTGCAGGGACAACAGAGGACTAATTAGAAGCAGAGCAAAAGTTTTGTTTTCCTTTAGAAAAAAAATGCCTTTTTCCATGAGAGCTCAGATAAGACACCCAATTTACAAACTGAACTGTGACCTCAAACTAATGGTTCTGGCAGCAGCTTTGGATGCAAGTGAATTCCCAGTGATCAGTCAGAAAATGCTTTTTGTTTTTTCTGTTTCTAGGAAAACGAAGTGGTGACAGATAAAAGAGGTGGAACATCTCAGGACACTCGACTGAAAACAAGTCCAGGACAAGAAAAGTGCCCACATGTCTTGGCATAGGACACATGGAGATGCTGAGCAGAGCCCTAGGTCTGGCTGAGGAAATACAGAGAACTTTCACCATCACTACATGGCACTGGCTCAAATTGCTGCTGGGGCTGAAGTTCACCCAAAGTGTAACTGGAGCAGGAAACCAGAGGGAATGGTCACACACATGGCAGAAGCTGGGGTCTCACTTGAGTTCCCCTTCTCAAACTGGCTCATTAAAACCCACAAACACCCCAGTCCCTGCCATTCCATGGAGCACTGTGCTGCTCAAGAGTGTACAAAAGGGCCACAAATAAAATAAAATAAAATAAAATCGAAGGTTTGTTTAACAAAATAATGCCCTGAGAATGGCAGAAGGCTTGCCCTGTTACTCCTGTTTAATTTGGAGACTTGTTGCTAAGCCACAGATTGCAAAGGATTTTGTGAGCAGCCCTGCGAGCCATCATAGGGATCGAGGAGGTTACAGAGTACGGAAAAACATCAAATAATCTAACAGGGTCAGGTGTAAACCTTTGCATGGCACTAGACAAGGAGAGAATAAGCCTGGGAATGGGACTTGGGCAGACCCTCGGAATGTGCACAGGACCCATGGGTGTGCCCAGACCCTTTGGACAAGCCCAGGCCTTTTCCATCAGTGGTGTCCCCACACTGACAGAGAGGAGCAGGCTGAACCCAGAGCGATGAGAATCCAGAGGAATGGGAATCACCTCCAGACCCAGCCACTAATGAGAAACCTACACATCTCCTACAGCCTTGGATGTGCAAGTTTGTCAGGGCAGCACTGAAAAACAGCTCAGATGCTATTGATATTTTGATGGCATTTTCAGACACTGCAATCACCTTTCACTGGTCTGGGGAGGAGGCTGGAAGAGGGTGTGGGAGCTGTTGATGTATCCATATCAGCCCACTGCTTCCAGAAACTGCATAGTCACCAAGATATTATTCTCAGTGTTTGGCACCAAGTGTGGATTTTAGCTGATGCCCGACAAAAGGCTTAATTTATTTATATGCCATAGTTTTAGAATATGCCAGATTTCTCTGCTGTCTGTTTGATGAGCATTGGCTCTCACAGCTATTATCTTGAAAACTGGCAACATGTTCCTCAGTATGGTATTCAAACTGAAAACCAGAAAAAAATAGGACATAACTAAGAACTTTAAAATTTTACCTCCTGTTTGTGCTATTAAAATCTACAGAATCACCAAATGATAAAACAACATAACTTGGGACTTTTTGGAAATCACTTGGTCCAACCCCCTCTGTTCATAGCAGGGCCAGCTGCAAATACAGAGTGCATACACTGATGCTACATAATTTAGATACTATGTGCCCCTTTCCAACAGGTTTTTGGGACACTGGAAGAGCTTTGGCTCTCCTGAAGCCCACATTTTCCCCTAGCAGCATATATCTGACTATCCTCTAGTGGCCTTTCCCCATCCCACAGCTGCCACCCCAGAAAAGTCTGCCAGCCTCATCCTTACACACCACCTGAAGGAAGAGGAGCCTGCCAACCTCCAAATAAATAAATTATGAGGACACAAACAGCCCCTATGCAGAGAGAAGTCACTATTGACTTCAGTGGAATGCTGTCACCATTTATGGATGCCACTCTTGACAACCTTCTCCTCCCTCTCCCCTCTCTCCTCCCATTGCAAGCACAGAGCCAGGGCTCTGCTGTGGCCTGGGCCACCACCTCTCTCTGCCTTGGAAGCTCTTCACTGCAACATTTCCCTCTGCTGGATTTCCAAGCCTTGGCCTCTGTCCACTGCATGACACAGCTCAGTGGTAAAACTCCTCTCATCCTAAATACCCCAGAGCAGCCAAAGATCCCAAATAGGTGGCAGTCTTTCACTGCCCAAAAATTGTCTGGCAGTGTCCCTCTGTGCCTTGGCACTGCCCATCACGATGAGGAGCACCTCAGCTGTTACATACCTGTGAAAATGAGGGTTCATGGACCATCCTGTCATGGTACTGGAGCAAAAAGTTAAAAATCTGATCACCACAAGCCACGAACTGAGCATCTGAGTGTATTTATGGAGAGCTCATTAACAATTTAGGATGTGAACACTTTGTTTCTGGCTGCATGCTGAGACGTTTCAGCGTTCCCCCTACTGTTAGTCACAACCACGGGAAAGTGCTTCTGGGCTGGCAAGATGGTAACCAGACCCTTCTGGAAACACCTTTTTAAACAAACAAGATCAGGCTGGGAGCTTGAATCGTAGGTTGGATTAACTTCATTTACCCCCTAGCAGCCTACAAATCAAGTGTCTAATCTGAAGTTACTGCTCTGCAGGAAATGATGAGAGACTGGCACCTCCGGAGCAGGATTTATCCCACCTGTCTGAAACACCTGTCTGAAACAAGCCAGATCCCATTCCCCATTCCAAATGGGTAGGTATATCACATATATACCACATCCATATGGCGTGCCTACACACCCTCTGCAGACAGGCAGAAATACACCGTGCTGCTGCTCAGTCCGAACTGCATCTGCTCCGAACCACACCACACACTGTCACTGGAGCACGGAGGGCTGAGCCCAACCAAGTACAAAATCCTTTTTAAAGGGCTTTTAATTAAGGCTAATTGATGCATTCATGGCGGACAGCCAGACACAGAGCTGGTGCACACCAGTAGTCTCAGACTGTGGGCCAAGCAAGCTTGCATCTCCAAGAAGAAAATAACAAAGAAAAGCACTTATCTGCTTTACAGAAAACAGGTAACAAGGTTTGTGAGAATACTGCCCCAGATTCCTGGTTCCACGTGCCACGCATCATGAGGCTGATTAACATAATATAATAAATAAATACAATTTATTCAGCGTGGCCTGGTCAAGCCCTTTCTGAACGCTTCTCCCATTTGAGTATTCAGAATCATTATGTGCCTTCTTGTCCCACTGTGCACTACAAGGTCGATTTTCTGCCTGACTAAATGCACCCTCAGTAAGGATGATTTCAGTTTGTTTGCCATTTGTTAGATATCACAGCACTGATCTTTGCACAATATTCTTCACGTCAGTAAGAACATCCACTGCTTTTCTGCCACAAGAAATGTGGACTTTTTGTCAATTTTAGCTCCATTCAGCACTTTGCTTTAAGAATGTATTTCATCTGGAAATGCACCATAGCATATTAAACCCAATAAAACATGTAGAGATTGTGCTATCCATTTGTACCAAAAAAAATTAAGGGATAGTTATAAAAAATATTGCCAGATGTGGAAATCCAGATGGATCAAACTTTTCCTCCTACAGCCTATTAAGAGCAACATTAACAAAATCTATTCAGCCCTCTTCTGTAGGAAAATGGTATTTGAAAACTTTTTTTTTTAAAAATGAAACAGGTATCACTTGGACACCACCTCACTTAGGGAAAAAAATATTTATTTTAAGAAACAATCTGTCCAATTCTGATATCCAAAAAGATAAGCTTTGGTTTTCTAAACGCTCAAAATCCAAGTAAAAAAGTGTCCATTTCTCACAATATATCCCTCTATGTTCTCACTCCCAAATTCCATATTAAACCTTTGGCTTTTTTTTTATTCCCTTCCAGTTCAGACATCTTTTGCCCCAAAAAGCCTCTAAGCTATTTCATGAGCACAACATCTGTTTTCTGACCCATGCAAACGATGACATCTGTGGAACGGTCTCAGTTACTTCCAGAGCTACTGCTCTCAGCTTTGCAAAGAGTACAACGTTATTTCTGCAGCTGCCAGTCCTCTGAAACTGTCCTGGGATTCAAAATACACATTAAAGTCCAATTTGATTATCAGATTCAACCTTCCCACCTGTGCAACAGGGTTACTCTCCATGGTGTGGTAAATGAAGACTGAACTTGAGCCTAGCAATGAGCCCACCCTTTGGTGCCAGCAGCATCGAGCCCCTACTGTTGTGCTACTTCTGCAGAAGAGGGAAAAGAAAAATGGACACAGCTTAAGTTTGTCACTTCCAGAATCATCTCTGCTCTAACCCCCATGCCCTGGCAAAGACAGGAAAAAAAAAAAGGATTTACAATTACAAATTCAGAAGAACTGAATCCTCACTACAACAATTTTTTTTTTCCAGTAATTAATCTGAAGTGCTGTTCTATCTCTTATATGCAACATTACACAAAAAAAAGCTATTAAAAGTACTCTAGTTAGTTTGCTTTGGAAAGTGTTTACTCTTCTGTACACATTTTCTGTACACGTTTTATTTCTGTTCCCAAGTCCAGAAAGATAAAATCCACTTGTGTGCAGGTAAAATGCTTTGGACACACAAAGCACAGGGGAGGTGCTAAGGATGCTGGTCGCAGCATCTGGCAGGAACATCTGTACAGGTTTTGAGCTCTTCAAGGAAAGGAAAGGAAAGCATGCAGCCGAGAGCTCCCTCCGAGTGGCGCGTCACTGCTTGAGCACTGGCTTGGGTGGAAGTAACACCCTGGTGTCCTTATTGCACTTAATGACTACGGGTGGGTGCTTTCAGTCCAGCCTGAACTACAGGACTGTGACTCATGCTTTTTAACAGAGAAGGAATGCCCCAGTCACTCATCGGCATCATGCACTGCGCGAGGGGACAGGAGAGACGAACCGCTGACAACTCCATGAAACGACATGTAATGCTCCCAACATGGATTTTGGAGGCAGAGTCCTTCAGAACTGCACCAGCCAGAGTCAACCCCCACAAACTGGGCCTCCCCCAGCACACAGAGCCTGCGACAGCCCATCCACAGGCTGCACTGACTGTGGCTGTGGGACCCCATCACGCCACACCACTGCTTTCTGCAAGGCAGCAGCTCATTCCACCGAACTCGCAATGGACGGTGTTGGAATGTCAGAGTCAAAGCAGCACTACAAACAGACCTGGAGACATTGTATTTGTTCAATGAACTTGGTATTTTACACTATTTAGCCACTACACATTTGAACCACTCAAGCTGTACTTGAACTGTAATAGACATTCTGGGCCCGCCCAAATGATTTTCAAGGTCAGACTAATCCTGTTAACACATTCTCTCATTGTAAAGTGGCACAAAGTTACACCTGACTTGCAAGATAAACCTAAACAGAGATCCCTTTGCATGCCATGCAGTTCTACCTAGAATTAGTATCAGTTACACAGAAAGAAAAGCAGTCTCAAAGGCAGAGGAATGCCATTACAGCTAAAGCTTTCTAACAAAGCCAACCCCCATTATCCTGCTGTCTCTTTTGCAGCATCACTTCATGGCAGGTTGATGCATTCCAGGAAATTTTAACAAAGTCTGGCCCCCAGACTGAGCCTGTGTGACTCAGCTATTCACCAGGCAGCCCTGGGCAGTGGCTGTGTGTCCATCTTAACCAGCAGACCAAGTCAGGCAAGAACATTCAACACTAGAAATACTGGCACTTAAACTGTACCCACAAGGTCTGTGCAGGCTCCAGCAGCCTGCAGCAACCCTGTAACTCCGTAACTTTGCCCCACCCCCCTTTCTTTCAGAGTCTCAGGGTGGGATTTGTCACAGGACATGGGAAGTCCTGTTGTTCTGTAGGTGCAGGTTGTTCTTGCAGTCCAAACCATGGCTGCAGAGTCATGGATTTGCACTTTTGCCAGAACAGCAGCTGCAAAACACAGCTGAAAATGTTGATAGAGGCAATTGCAGCTGTGGAGAACTGTAACGAGCAAGTGGTCTGATCACCAGGCTTTGGGAAGAGCTGTCCCTTACTGTGGCTTTTTATTCTTCCCTGTTTATTTTTTAAATTTTTGGTATCTCTAATTTCCTAAAGAAAGGGCCAGAAATAGGACAGAAAAAACTACTATCGCCCAAAAAGCCTCCATGAGTTGACACAACAGAAGCAATGACTTCTTTGGCTTTCTTGTAAGCTTTTGGAGGTTTATGGGTTTGGATTTCACAGTCGAAGATATGTTCCCCCTAAGATGCAGATTCCTACTTGCCACATACTGCAAATGATGGTTTGTTTGGGTTTTAGGGGTTTTGTTCGTTTTTCAGGAAGTGATTTAGTTTAGTCTAGTTTTCTAAGGTTAAAAAATTGATCTAATACTGGTGTGTGGTTAGAATGCTCACTAATTATAACCATGTATTTGATATACCTGATTCATAATGATGCCTTGTGGTACATACATGTTTTACTCCAGGCACTTTTGAAAACATGGGATCTTGATGCAAGAGGTCATTTAAGTCAGAGGCAGGGGTTATCCTTCTCTGAAGGAGCCACTGTGCTCTGCTGGGCTGGCCTCAAGCTACCCCAGGTAACAGGTCTGAAGCTGCAATGGCAATTTCTCCTATGCATCTTGTGTACCTGGATTCAAACCAGTGCAAATGGAGAGGCAAAAACCCCCACCACACTCAGGGGCAGACCCAGACAGAGTCCAAAAGCTCAGCTCCAAAGAGGAGATCAAACAGGATCCAGTGCAAAGCCCGCCCTGCTGCAGCCCTGCAAAGCCAGCAGCACCTTGAGAGCGATGCTCCAGCCTGAGAGGTGGAGAGGGGCTCTGAGCATGGTCCAAGGCTGGAAGATGCCGATGGGAGTCAGCTAAGAGGAGGGTCAGAGCCTCTGACACAGACCTGGGGGACGCAGTATGTGTGGGACCTTGCTGTGTGGGCACTGCAATCCTGCCCTTGAAATGTGCCCCCTCCACACACTGGAACCTTCCACGAGCCCAAGGCACGAGCGGTGCTCCAGGGAGGACTCCACCTCCCCAGCACGCCCACCACTCTCCCCCCCACACATCATCATCCCAGCACCTTGGACTAAAGAGAATTTCATCCTGACCAGTTATTTTCTCTCTTTCTAAAGGCAGCTGCAGACTGATAAATGTCCTCATGAAAGAGAGTGGAGGGGGATTAACCACAGCCTTTTAACTCCAGGCTTTCAAGCCTGCTCACGTGGTTCCCAAGAAGCTGAACTATGAGCGTTCTCTCCCTTGCTCAGACCTCGTGCAAAGTCTTTCTGCCAGGGGCAATAGCGGGGACGGTGGGAGAGCAACCTCACCCCTACAAAAATGGGACATGCTAATGAAGATACTGACAGAACCGGACACCACCACTGAGTGCTGCAAAGAGAATTTACATAATGTTACTCTAACAGTTCAGTAAAAATGGCATCAGTAAAAGGAGGCTTTCAACAAAGAAGTTACCCCCAAACACTCAGGGAGTGCAACTAAGAGAGTTTCTGTTAGTTTCATTTTGTTACATAAATCACCATTATTATTCTTATTTCTTACTTACGATGTTAAAAGAGCAGGAGGATACTTGAAATAAAAGGCTGTGCATGCACAATACCCACACAAATAAATTCCAGTGATCCACCCTAGCACCAGGCACGGTGCCCTTCCCTGCCCACTGAGCTGAGCCCTCCCTTTAGGAGGAGTAGGGGAACTCATCACCAAATATACAGTATATTGTTGTGGAATGATACCAGGAAACAATACTAACAGGAGTCTGAACGTGTCCTTCACGTCATATTAATCTACTGGTTAACTTGGCAGAAAAGACAGTGAGGAAATAAAAGCTCAATTCACCCAGCCTGAGATCAAAACTGTCATGGCAATATTGGCAGGTTAGACCCTGATTCTTTAAATAGTACATTGCCTTTGTTAAACAAAAGTCATTCTTTTATTACATAATAGAGATTATAAATAAATGTAAAGTGTGCATGCAGTCAACTGCATATTATACAAGCTATATCTATGTTAATAATTGCTTTCTTTGGCAGGCCAGAATCCAGCTGGACATGCAATATTTACATATCAAAATCCTTGGTGTGTTCAAGTCATATTGGATGCAAGTGAAAATATATATGTATATATATTTACCGTATACACACACATATATATATATGTATAAAGGTATATATACACCTCTGCATATATACTGTATACATATATACACATAGGAATATGCTAAAAGTGGATTTCATCTTTTTCAGATTCAGGTGATGCAGGCCTTGAAACACTAAAAATATCCTGACAGGGTATCTGGTGGGGGGACTGGGGTGATAAATGAGACTTGGGGGAAGAGAGCTGGGATACGTTCTTTTCAGACAATATTTTTAAAATTTCTGCCACCTGCTTCTCGAGGGCAGCCATCCTACTGCTTAGCAGCTGGATATCTTCTTTGAGTTCGTGCTTGACTTCCTGCAGCGTGGTTTGTAAGGCCTGCTCAGGAATGGGGTAGAAAGGACACCTAGCATCCGCCTGGATGGGGCTGTGCTCCAGGGGGCTGCGAGTCTCACCAGCTTTATCCAAGCGAAGGTCACTTTTTGTTATTCCACTGTCACAAGAGTCTGTTTTCCTCAGTGGGTTTTTATTTACACCGTTCTCAGAGTCATTGGACTTGGGGTCGTCGGACAGCAACCCCATGGACTCAGCCTTTGTGACGTTGTTCCAGTCCTCCTTCTTCTCCTCGTGGGTCCCCATCGTGTTCTTCAGCCGTAGCCACCCTTTCCCGTTCCCGTTTTTCATCCTCATGGGGCTGTTCACTTTGAGACACTTCTGGTCTCCGTTTCCGTTCGGCTTGAGCTCCATCGCGTCGCGGTTGTTCTGCTTCACGGCCTCGCTGGTTTTCATGTACGCCAAGGTGGTCTGGATGGGGGTGATCTGGGACACAGTGACCACGCTGGTGCCCGTGATGGAGGCCCCGTTCTGCACGCTCCTGCTTTCCACCTGCAGCTGGTTCCGCTCCGGGTCGATGTGGGTCGAGCCTTGATTGCGCATCTCCTTCTGCTGCTTGAATTTCTGGAAGAGTTTCCGCACGGGGTGGTCCACAGGGATGCTCAGCGTCACCTCGTTCTTCTGGCGCAGGCGCTCTTCTTCCTCCTTCTTGACATCGCTGATCTTCCGGAAGATGATCTGTGGGGGACAGATCCACAAGAGAGTCAGGACCCAAAGGACATCACATACAAAAATAAATTTGAGATGGGTAAGCAGTCTTGAGAACAGCCATTTTTCTCTTAATTCTTAATTCTGATCTTCCTTTCCATCTCAATCTTTTGTAGTGAAATCAAGACATAGTAACTTCAAAATTAGCCACTATACATAAGGTACATACATACATACACACACACTTTCTTGAAAGTATACATTAGAAGTGGGTTTCACCTTTTTTCTTGCTGCAGAAGATACTACTACTTGAAGAACTAAAAATATCCTTACACCACCAAAAGGAAAGAAACTGAACAAAGAGAAGAAAGCAATCAACAAAGAACCCAAATACGGTGCTGCCAACCTACCCATTACTCACCCTCATACCTGCTCCGTCACTATCTTTAGTACAGATCAAAAGGGAACATAATTCAGGAGGGACTACACAGCTGTAAGACTAATTCAATGTACACACCCTTCCAGAGGCTGGAAAATCCCAATGTGCTCAATACTTTTTAGTTTTGCTGTCAGGGTTAGGGTTTTGTAGGAGCGGCTAGAGGGTGCAATTAGGTTCACCACGGGCCACATGTGTGGCTTCACACACTTTGCAAGTGTTTGCTGCAGAGTTAGTATGTCTAACATGTTAGCTGGGATGATGTCTATGTTCGTGTAGGTGAACGGGGAGCACCGCAGAGAAGCAGTGCACCAGGGCTGTGTGGTTATAAAAGCCACCAACAGCCACCATCTCACCATGCCATGCCATTTAATGCTGAGTTATTTTACCCTGCAGCATGTCGCAGGCTGCTACAGAAAAAGGAATTTGAGCTTCAGGTTGGGGGAGGATCCACAGAACAAAACCTTTTTTGTTGATTTTCTGCATGTTACTCATATGATTTTATTTTTTTTTTAGGTTCATCCAGTTTTCTTCAATGTGGGACTGAGGCAGGATAGGGAAACTGGTTCTTTGCTTGACAACACTGTGAAAAGCAGCCCATGATTAAATACAGATATGGACTGCGAAGGGACAGTGAGGTAAGAAAAAGAAAACAAAGCCCTTGAAATACACAAATAAAACAGTCAGCTGTAGGTTTTGAAATATCAACTTGAGTATCCACATTTTAGTATCTATTTACTTTCAAGTCTCACATCTTCGGAAGTCATCAGAGAAGTGCCACGATGTCTACAGATCCTTCACTGCATGAATTTGGGATGAGCTGGACTTCAAAGCTTCATTAGAGAGCTTTCAAATGCAGTAGATACATCCTTGCCTGCCACTGATAGATGCAGCTGCTTATAATAATTTGGTTAACTCGCTTATTAGAAGCCCAGTTAAAAAAATATAAACAAAACCAGGGGACAACCAAGGAAGTTACTTTCATCTGACTCCTCTGACCTAGATGCAGTGACACGTTCCCTCATTTGGAGGCTCTCCTTCATCAGCAGCTGCCTTCATGGAGCCACTCTCTCTCTCTCAGGCCCCTGAGAGAGCAAATAATGGCAAGAGAAGTTGCCCTTGATTCAAAATTGAGTGATTACATTTAATTGAAGCCATGCTCTCTGAAGGCAGATTTGGAAGGTGGGTTGTGAGTGATGTTTTGTGTGTGCTTCTCTGTCCCCGGAGGGCAGCACAGCACCTCTGGCAGAAGATGCAACAGTGAAAGCAAGCAGCTGCAAGGTTGTGTCCCCAAGGTGTGTCTCAGGGGACATGGCTGGTTCCTCTCCTGTGTCCCTGTTTGGCTGTGCTGCTCTGCCTTGTGCTGAGTCCCTGAAAACACCTGCAGTAGGGAAAATATCCTCCACCCAATGCTTTATAAGGATGTGTAGTGACAGGACAAGGGGGAATGGCTTTAAAATGAGAGTCGGTCTAGATTGGATGATAGGAAGAAATTGTTTCCTGTGAGGGTGCTGAGGCACTGGCACAGGTTGCCCAGAGAAACCATGGATGCCCCATCCCTGGAAGTGTCCAAGGCCAGGCTGGACGGTGCTCTGAGTGTCCTGTTCTAGTGGGAAGTGTCTCTGCCCATGGCGGGGGGTTGGAACTGGATGATCTTTAAGGTCCCTCCCAACCCAAACCATTCTATGTTTCCATGACTCCCTGGCTTTCTGGCCATGAATCTGTTTGACAGCTCGAGCACCCTGCTCTCCTGCAGCCAGCCTGTGCCTGGCAGCTGCTGTCCAGAGGCAGTGGGTGATGCTGGCAGGGAGGCAGCTGCCAGCAGCCTGGCACGGGCCCACAGCACTTACCTGGCCAGGGCAGCACTGGATGTGCCACTGGGAAAGGCACAAGGTAACTCTGACGACTTCTGTCCTGCTGCATGTTTATAAAGACCAGAATGACAATAACAAAGACCACAGCAGCAGTTTTTGGTTCCTCTCCAAAAGCCTGCGCTTCACTGAAGACTACCCTCACCTCCTTTTCCCCCCCAGTCCAATCCTGGTTCTTTTGTCCCTTTCTAGACTCAGTTCAAATGTTCTCCAGACAGAGGGTATCTCCCTGCACAGAATATAATTACCAGTGACTGCTGCTGCTGGGTTTGGCAGAAGAAAAGCCAAAACCTCTCTAATCTGACACCACCTGTACCTCATACTCCTGAAGTGTGTCCTTATGAAAGCCAGGAAAAGACTGCGGAGCTTTTTGCCCCAGAACCACCTGGCCAGGTGTCACTCAGATGGGTCGAGCTCAGTGGCAGGGGGGTCTGAGCCTGAGCACTGCTGTGACTCAGAGCACAGCAAACACCTTGGGGAAAGCTGGGAGGCATGGGGGGCAAGGTGGCAAATGCCATCAGATACACAGTGCAAACCTAGTCTGGGTGTGTGAGACCACTCACAGCCATGAGCTTTACCCCCAGTTTATGCCCATGCAGTGGAGAAGACACACATCCAAAGCCCTGCTGTCACCTCCTCAGAACATGTTCATTCAGCTTCTTGTAGGACACAAGCTGGAGCCTGACAGAGGTCTTCAATTAATTATTTCCCTTTTCTCCTCTTGGGACAGAAAGTGCTACAGCCTGGAATGGTTATGGGCAGCTCCTTTGAAGAAGCAGGTCCGCCGAACGCTGAATTAGTGCAGGAAATGCCCAGGGACTCAGAAATCCAGTCCGAGAGTTAGCTGAGAGTCGAGAATTCAGGACTGATCTAGCCCAGTGGAGCCCTGTTTCCAGTGGGGCAAAGGTGGGCTGATGCCCCTACTCTCCCCTTGGCTTTCTCATATAACCTGTGTGTGTTCGTAGCTGTTTGCCATTTTCCTTTTCACTCTGAAATGCATAACCAAGCAGATCCTCATGTCCCAAGTGACCCTGTGGGATGATGTCCCTTGGGTTGGAGACTGAGGTCTTGATCCTCACTATCCCACTAAACTACTCTGCCTTCAGGAGGAAATCGTTTCACCCCATGGAGAACTTTCCCCTCTTCTTTCTCCTCAGCCAAGGAAGGTGTGTCCCTAGCACAGCAAGGTTCTAGTTTTGGTCAGGAGTACTTGAGATCAGTAGAATATGTGCAAGTAAAAGAAAAGAAAAGAAAGATCTTATACAGACAAAGAACTGAGGGAAAAAACCGAGATGTGAATTCTAGCACCAACAGAGCAATAGTTATTTTTCATTACCATTTTTTTCCATATTAGGAGATTTGTCATAAGCTTGGATATAATCCACTTCCACAGTGGTTTAAACTATGCCAGAATAGTTAAAATGTGTTTACATTTACAAATGTTTACATGGAGACTTAATTCTTTTAATGTCCAATAACTATTACCATCTATTTTTCTTTATAAATAAGAACAGAAAAACACCTCATGCAATCTGACATTTCTCTGCAAATTGGGAGAGTATTATTTTGAAATCTTAAACTGGATAAGCTATTTCATTTGTCCCTGACCCTTTCCAGAGAAGTTACACATAGGCCTGCCCAAATGTATGCCCCAGGAACACACACAAGTTTCAAAAAAGTTAATCAGAAGAAGCTGAATTAAGTGTGTATATGGTTTATCTCAAGGAGTAAAAAGCCACACTCCTGTCTCAAGTTCTAAATTCACTAATGAGACAGACATTAAGTGTAGAACTTCATTTCCTCTATGGATCAGATTGTGAAAGAATGTTCCATGTGACACAAATTTTGTCCCACAGAACAGGTTCCTGTTTTTCTTTTAGTGTATTAATTTTGGAAAGAAGGGGCAACAGAGGTGACATTAATTACTGAGCTGGAAAAGATGAAGCAGAAGTTAACCGATAGCCAGCCATGGGGACTGAAATACTTGAGTTATTTACAAGGCAGGCACAGAGGAGACAACAGAAATCTGAGATTCTCCCATCTGATCTCAACCTCAGCCTCCTTTTGCTCCTTTCTATACCAAGAGGTAACTCATGTGAGTGTGAACTTTGTCCCTTCCAAAGGGGGACCTTACCAAAGGGGCTGGCCACGGACACATCACTGCTGGAGCAGTGAGGTGCCAGCTCGTATAACCAGCCCCAAAGCCAAGTGCAGATGAGGGCAACAGCAATGAGGAGTCAGGCAGCCAGCTCAAGGCTGACACACACACACTGAATTAATGAGTAAAGCTGTGGCCTTTTCAGGTGCTTTGAAATGCATCCCTTGTCTGCTGTCTTTTTTTGTACCAGTGCTGTGAAAATCATCCCTCCACGACCTTGATCCACACAAAGATCCCTTAATAAGTAACTCCAAGGCAGGTACGTGAAGGGATTAAAGAACTGGTAAAAGTCCTGAAGAATTACAGTAAGTTCATAGAAAGTGGCAGGTGTTTGACCAGAGATCATCTTGTCCTGTGCCTGAACATCCCATGCTGTTGTTAGCGGCGTTCAACGTGTGCCTGCTCCTCTGCACAGAAACCCACAGAAAAGGACAGTGATGCATCCAAAGGGCACACAGTTGTCATGGTGATGGATGCAGCATCTAAGAGGGAGGGAGGGAGGGAGAGCCACACAAAGCCATCAAAAAGCAAAGATTTTCACAGTATGAAGACCCTGTCCTGGGAGAATCGGTTTGACTCAGCTCACTGGACATTTCTGCAGCAGAAACACCACACTTCAGTCCCCACAGCTACATCCACTCAGTAACCCACAGGTCACTCTCATTAAAGCATGGACCAGGCTGATGTCAGTGCTGGTCACCTCTCAGAAGTTTGTTCCAGGGATAACTACCTAGTCTGCATCAATGTCCTTTAGAAGCCCCATCTCCCCTGCATCTGATTGTTCACAACCCAATGTAATTGTTCAGATCCCTGTATTTTTGCTCCCATTTAATACAGCAACAGCTTAGAAGTCATGTGAGATCAGTAAGATAAGAATCATAGAATCAGAATCGTTAAGTTTGGAATCAAGATCATCAAGTCCAAACCAGGTTAATAAATTTGAAGAAATATAGGGCTCTTTTTAACCTGGACCCATCTGACAGCACACATCCCGAGCTGTACTTGAAAACACTGCAGATGGAGCAAGGGGGATGAGTGGACAAAGTGAGTTGGAGCTTTCCAAGTGATGGAGGCAGGATCTCAGGGAAATGCACCCTTCCTTGGACCACACTGCAGAGCTGGCAGCTGCTCTGCAGTTGGCTGAGACCCACCCAGCAGCTCCTTCACCAGCTTTCACATCCCACCAGAAAGATTTGGACTGGTCCACCTCCTCCAGGAATGTCAGTTCCCATAAAAAAGGGGAATTGGAGTGTCCTCACAAGGTGTGTTGGTCTTGGCACCCTTTTATATAGGCCTTTTTTTTTTTAAATAGGAGAGCTGCCTTCCCTTGCCTCCTTGGCCTGAAATGACACAAGCTTAGCTAAAGCTGGCAAATGGATTTTAAAGTTTTGGGTGGTGTAACCAATATCCAATACTGCAATAATACAGATCTCATTTTCTTTGGAAATAATGCTACAAGGCTGTGCAACAGAAATTTCTGTAAAGACGTCTGCAAAAAATACTATTAATTTTCACATCTTGGAGCGCACTGTACAAAAGTAATTTAGGTTTCTGTCATGCTAATGTGGAAGGAGGATTTGTGTCAGATCCAGGATTTAGACACAGGATACCTCAGTGCAGACAAGTGTGCTATTTCCTGCTCCTGAAAAATACATAATACATAAATACATTTCCTGCTCCATAAAATACACCTGATTTCCAGAGCACAGACACTCGGAACAGGGCTCACCTACAAAGCCTCTGTCTGCATCTGAACTCACCCTCCAGGAGCCCTGCACAGCGGAGGGAGGAAGAAAAAAGCCCTTGGAAGGTGTGAGTCATTTCACCTGCAGCTGGATGTTAAAGCAGGTCAGACAAGCTGTACCCTGAGATGCCTGTTTGTCTCCCAGATCTGTACAGCAGCTCCGTGCCTGTCGCCTGTGTGCACACATCCTCCACGGACAGTGGGCATGGAGGACTCAAATCCCTACCCCTGGCAGTGCAAATGTCAGGGTGTGGTGCAGACCGTGTAAAAAAGCCTCCTGTAAAGTTTTTTCTCTGTGTTTGTGTGAGTGTTCTGCACCTTTCATCTGATGCTATTTTTGCTTTCCCCCCAGCACGCTGGGGTATTGCCAGCTCCCGGCTGGGATGAAGTCCCCACAGCCTCAGGGCCCAGCCAGTCCTTACAGACAAACACTTTTATTTTAAAAGCTGCAGAGGGAGGACAAGCCACAACTGCCCAGGAGATCCTGCCAGACCGGTGGCTCTCAGTGAGAGCTTGGGGAAAACCAGATGTTTGTGCCTGCACGGAGGAACTGCATGAACCACCAGCAGGGAAAGGAAAGCCACCCCTTCCCCTTTGTTCTCACTGCACTTCCCAGGAAAACCTTCCAGCAGAGGAACGGGCCTGCCCTCCCCACAGCCCCCAGGAAACTGGAGACCACCTGAGATGTGTCTGCTCCTGCACACCCACCCTTCTGCACTGCAAATCTCATCCCACTCCCAGATGCTGCAGGATGGATCCTGCTGGGATCACTCCCACCACTGGCACTAAGCACCGTCAAACCCAGCAAACCCTTCCCAGGCCATGGCTCTGATGGACTCAGAGGGTCTAGGATGCTTCATCCCTCAGTCCTTGAGGAACTGGTCCCCTCTAGGAGCCTTTAGTTGTCAAAACAAGGCATATCTGGGATCCTCTTTTCTGATACTCTGAAAACTAGGCCAGTCAAGCCCAATTTCTAATGTATAACCCTTGGTGAAAAGGCTTGCTCCAAAACCCAACTGTTTTTAAAATCTAGGCAGGTCCCAAAGAACATGATTCACTATTAATACTTGATGTTAAAATGCTTTTAAATCTTACTTTTCAGATTATTTTTCAAAAACCTCCCAAGACATTACTAATACCTGATTGGAAAATGCTTTTAAATCTTATTTTTCAGATTTAAAAAAAAAACCCCCAAACTTCCATGATGTTAAAAAAATCTTCCTTTTGGTTTACATGAATTAAAATGCGAATTTAAAAAGTTAAAACTATGAAAGACTGGACAGAAATGGATGAATAGGAAATGACCCCACACAAGCCTTTAGGCTGCTTCCCCAAATTTACTCCTGCAAATCTCCATGAACTCTTAGCTCACTTTATTAATCTGCACTCCAAGGATGCAGAGTAGATGGTTTGAAATGTTGGCTCGATTGTTCTTCTGCTCTGTACACTCCTCAGATAGCTTCACTTTGATGTGAAATTCAGCCTCAAAAACAAACTGCTCTAACAACTCTTTTAATTGCTCTCCAGTAAATTCCCCTTAATCCTCCTGTCCCAGGAACTGTTTTGTGTTAAACCACTGCTCCATCTGCGCGTGAGAAAGGAATCGCTGTCCTTGGCTGTGCAGCGAGAATGACTGACTGCTGAGCAATTAGCTAATCTCCAGGATAGGGATGTTTCACTAAACAGTCTTTCATGCTGGATTTTGGAGGAAAAGGAGATTTCTGCAGGTTAGTCTTCCGGATGGTTGAAAGAAACAGTAAATAATAGCCTTTCTGCAAATTTTGACTGATCCTGACTTCACAGACACGGTAGCATGCTACAGCAAAAGCTTCCTACCAAGCACATTTTAATTTTGCATTGGAGAAACTGTATTCACATACATTCTTCCTAAGCAACTACAGAATTGACCTGTAAAAGATGTGAAGATTTCCAGCCCAAAGTGATGTCGCTTCTAGAAAATGAGAATTATTTCCATGATGTTGAAAAAGCCCTTTTAAGGGATATTTGATGGCATTTTGTGTGCAAGGAAGAGGTTCATTCTTTCATGATGATTTAATACAGATCTTTGTCCCCCAAGCTGCTCATCTAAAAAAAATCAGGACATGTAATGAGGGAGAGACCCTTCAGAAAAGCACAACAACAGCCAATAACTGATTTCCAAAGTCCAGAAATTCCATCATCTCTTTACTGCTTGCCCTGCAGTTTAGAAACTGATTACTGTAGGTCAAATTTTAATCTGGTTCCATTTCATGTTCGCAATCAATTCTCACAGCACCTGAGCACCCTTGCAGAGAGACATCTGTGCATGCTGGCAGCCAATTAGGCTGATCTGCATTTGTGAAAAAGCATGAATATTAAGAAGAAAGTGGTTGAGAGTTTGACCCATCTACTTCACACTTGGTATGGTTCTGAGGTCATCCTGATTTCATTTAAAACATGTCTGGATGAAAGAAGGAGGAGAAGAGAAGCAGGCAGAGATCCAAGTCTCATTTGTCACATCCCTGGAGCATCGTGGCCAAACACACAGAGCACCAGGCTGGGCTTCAGGGGGATGGATTATCCTGCTGGCCTGACCTTCAGCCAAGTGGGAAGTCCTGTACAAATCACTCTGCCTCTTCATGTCTCCATCTCCCCCAGTGTAAGAGAGGATAATAACACTGCCCTCATTTCCCCAATTAACTGGAAATCCCTCTATCACTGCTAACTATTTACAACTGAGAGCCGAAAATCCGTGGCTGACAGCAGACAGAGGTCACTGTGCTGGCCTGTTGCCAAAACTGAGGCAGTTCATCAAAAAAGCAGTCACTGAAAAAATACACATAGGTGTTCTCAGGGTTTCAGCTCAAGATCAAGGGCCCAAGGCACTGCTGCCCTAAGAGTTTAGGGCAGTACATGATGGAGGTACAGTGCTCCATGAAGTCCTGTCCTCATCCCCTGAGACATCAATCCCCTGACCGATTAAAGGTACTAACACCTACTGACGCCTACTTTGCAAGGAAGGATCAGCCAGATCACTCAGCTGAAGTGATGGACACTGATTCTCCAAATGCTGTGATTACACATTCAGTGAAGTGTGGGCTAATCTGACTAAGGAGTCAGATTTCCAAAAGAAATGCCAAAACCTTTTCCTCCCTTGGCACAATTACACAGCTTTGCACCAAGCACAAGAGCGTTATCTGAGAGCAGCTCAGCTCCTGAATCAGGAGCTCTTCTGCTCTTTCAGCCACCCAGGCCTGAGCACCTCCCACCCTGAGACACCTCCATCTTTTCATATCCTGGGGGAAAACAGCTCATGGATTTCCTGTGGCTGCAGGTTCAGCTGTTGTTTCTGATGTCTGCTGGCCTCTGTTTGTCTGCTTGGAAAAGGATGCTTAAGAAGGGCACTAGGCACCTTTGGAAGTGAGGAGCTTTGCCACCTCTTTTAAATGAGACTCTGAAATTGGAACCGATCACTTATTTTTGCCGCTTTTTCCCTCACTGTTTTCTGTTTTCTTTGCTGTAACCAAACAGCAGATGCTTTAGCATGTTGCAGAACAGCCAGATTCAGAATGATTTCTCCAATACTATCCAAGCCAGCAAAATGCACCTTCCATGTACAAAATTATTTCAATCAATAAACCAGAAAGGCTATTTATTTATGAATTTATGGTGGTTTTCAACCAGGGTCTGCTGCTGCTTGGCCTTGTTTAGGGTCAGTCTGTTGCAGAGTGAAGTACTGATCTGTGTGGCCTCAAAAGGACTCCTGCCATGTTCCAAACACACACAGTCCCTCTTGGGCTCCTGTCACAACTGGGAGCAAAGAAGCCCAGCTTTAGCCTCCTAATTAATTTTCAGGACCCCAAATCCTACACTGAACTCAATAAAAAGACTAAAGTGGACAGTGGAGCTGAAATAATACACTGAATCAGAGTCTAATTTGTTTTCTGTATATAACAGAGAATTGGTTAAACACGGGGAAATTGAGCAGAGAACAATTTGGGTGTAACTGCTGCAGCATAGCTATTACTGAGCAGTGTCTGGTGGGGACTCCTTTTCCCTCTCACTGGTTAGGTGCATCCACTCTGGGATTTAAACTCACACCTTCCTTCACTCTCTAACAACTCTCCCATGTAAACAAGTCTAACCTGGACTGGTCACTCGGTGGGTGAGCCAACTACTTGCAAATGTGCTCTTGATGGAGAGTATCATATATTCATCTCTCCTTCCCCTTTCTCTTTTCTTCCTTGCATGCAATTATTAGAGAGCAAAGGGCAAGGGAGATATTTCTCCTATTTCTTTGTCTGGCATTAAGGCAGAGAGAAGAGCAGATTTCTCTTGCTGGGATTTCTTTTATTCCATTTTGCAGATGTTTCTTTCTCTGTATAGCACAGAAATCCTGCAAGAAAGGAAGCTGAGGGGGAAAGAAGAGCCCTGCAGATGGCAAAAAATCCAAACCCATTAGACCCAAGATCTTTCACTGAATGTGGAGGAGAATCCCAGCAAAGACAGCCTCCACCCACCCCAAGAAACCCATCTCATGACTTTCAGAGAACCCCACTGATGTAAAGAGATGGTGACATGTGGCACCACGTGGCACAGTACGACCACACTGTCACCACCAATCCTGCCAGCACATCACCACTGGGCACCCCGGGGCTCAAGAGCTGAAGGGAGCTTCCCACTGCCTCCCAGCCCAGCTGAGGGGGGCTGTGCTCACTGCCAGACAGTGCCCCCTTCCACGGGACAGTTTCCAACTCGATCAGGCAGGCTGGGTCCTTGCAAACTTACATCGATTGGCCGCCGGATCAATATCTGCTATTGGCACTGGCCTAATGAAATGTCAGTCAGCAGCACTGCCGATTGATCCACGCTCATCTGCGCTGCAGACGAGCTACTGTCTCTGCATTTTACCAGAGATGATTAAAAGAAGAGAACAGCCTTCAGTTCTGCCAGGATCTCCTAAGGGGGATACGCTCCTGGGCAGGGATAGGCAAACACAGTTCAAAGCCTCCAGATGACAGCGGGGTGGTTTGAGCTTGGGGCGGACTGCAGAAATGGGGAAAAAGTGCCAAAAGACTTTACAAGCTGCTCTTCAGCCTGATTTAACTTGGAGCAGAAGATCAATCATCGATAATAACATGCAGCACTAATCCATCACTCCCCTTTCCCTGTGTTGGAGGAAGTTGGATTTACGTAGCTGCCACTTGTGCCAGAGGCCAACACCAGGGCACAGAGAGGTCATGCATCACTTGCCCAGGGTCATTGAGCTGTTTAGTGGATGAGCTGGGGGGATGGAACCAAGGTTTCCAGCCCAGAGCCCTTACAGTAGGAAAATCCATACTGAAAAAAGATTAAACATATAAATACATTTTTTAGAAGTAGAAGAAAATAATTAATATAATAAGAACCTTTCTTTTCACCGCTGTCCTGTCTGGCATGCAGAGTTCTGGATTTGAAATAATTGAAAGGGTTCAGCTTTAATTGCAGTTAATTGCTGAAATTAAATCCAGACCAGGACAACTTACTGCTGCTCAGGTTTGTGTTGGGAGAGGGGTGACGAGGAAAGCAGAACTATTTCTGGTTATTTAGTGACCATTTTCAGAAGGTCGTGCTTTTATTCCAATGAAAAATGTCAAAATCTTCATGTTTGGCTTTGGGCCAGCCCCACTTGTGACAGACCCAGAGTTTCTCCATATCCCCAGCACAAAGCCACAAAGAACACAGGCACAGAGGATTTGCAGAATTTGTGTTTTCTTCTCTGTGTTTTTGCCTCTTACTGCTTTTTGCCTGAAGACTAAATAATCTCACTAAATGCCTAAGAGTCTCTCCATTTACAAAGTAATACATCAGGAAAAGAACTGCAAATTGTTCCCCAAATGTACTACTCTCTCCTGTCTGCTTTAAGTGGAAATTTAAATTAATTGGAATCATTATGGCTTTCTTTTTTAACTTAAATATTACTGTACCAGACTATAAAGTGCCTGAAATTTAATCTGAAGTCTTCAGACCTGAAAAAGCGTTTTGCAACTGAAAGATTTTTGATTTTTTTCCAGCTATATCCACTGGTCCAATAAAAAATAACACCCATTGCTATCAGCCTTGCTTCTGACATTGAGAACATTCTACCTGGCTTTCAGAAACATTGGTTTTATATGGAATGTGCCACCAGCTACTCTGCTCACTTCATCACCTTCAAGGTTTTTTTAATTTACTGAAAAGCTTTTACAGCAGGAGCTCCAATTAAAACAATGCACTTCCATTGCCATGAGATGTAGAA
This sequence comes from Oriolus oriolus, assembly GCA_013400235.1. NCBI lineage: Eukaryota > Metazoa > Chordata > Aves > Passeriformes > Corvidae > Oriolus > Oriolus oriolus. The sequence goes on along the minus strand of VXBT01008392.1, from coordinate 846,672 downwards.
CACCATCAGCTCTGTTTGGAAGCGCTAAGTCAGAAATGAAGAAATAATTCTAAAAACCCAAAGTGAAGGGACAATGGGCAGCCTCTGTACCTAGAAGAGCCAAGACACCACCTTGTATTACAAAACAGGGAGGTAAAACATGCTGCTCGGTCACTGTCAGATATTCCTCACCCGACTCAGGGCTAACAACAGAGTCCAACTTAGTGGAGAGAGCCACCGACTCCAGACTCAAGCGAACTCAAAAACATTCCAGTCTTCCTGGCTGGAGCAGGTTTAGACTGGTGGATAAGCAGTCATTTGTTTCGTTCTCATTTGATTCTAGATCCCAGGCAAGGACCTGATCTTTTGGGGCTAAAAGTGAGGGCCTGCCTTTGTCACACCGCAGGGCAGGGCACCAGGACTCCTGCTGTCCCACAACAGTGTCCCCCTGTAGTAAGGCAGGATCCAAGAGGATGGAGCCAGGCTCTTCTCAGTGGTGCCAAGCAGGAGAAAATGGGCAGAAACTGAGTTCAGTGGCACTGGAGTTCTGCCTGAACATGAGGAAGAACTTCTTTACTGTGCAGTGACTGAGCACTGGAACAGGTTGCAAAGAGAGGGTGTGGAGTCTCCCTCATTGTAAATATTCCAGAACCATCTGGACACAATCCTGTGCCCTGTGCTCTGGGATGGCCCTGCTTGAGCAGGGAGGTGGGACCAGATGACCCACTGAGGTCCTTTCCAACCTGAACCATCCTGGGATTCTGGGATTCTCTGATTAGGCTGCTTTCAGAACTGTTCTCATCTGTCTCTGTTTTCAAGCCCAAAGCTCATGCTGCACCGTGGTTCTGCACTCAGCCAGCCAACCATGCCAAAATTACCTCAGTTACTCCTTTTCCTACACAGCCTAGTGCCATATCAGAGAAGACTGAACCTGTCCGGACCAAAGTCAGGACACTTCTGCCAGTGCTCACTCCCTTTCTACAGATCTTCTGGATGAAACCCAAGCTCACATGACCACTGACCATATCCCAGTGCCTACCTCACCCATGGATGATGCCCTGCACACCCTGCCACAGGGATGCTGCCAGGGAGAATGAGCTGGGCAATTCAGCAACTCACACCTCTGCTTCTCAGCTCAGAGATACAGCACAAAATCCACTGGCAGGGTGACCTGGCAATTCTTTTAATTTGAAATCAAGATTTGGAAAGGATTAACACCTCTGAAAGACAGGGTCAGTCCACTGCGCAATAGATGTGAAATAACTCAGTTAAACCATTCGGAAATCCAAATTTGACAGGCAAAGAAGACCAAAAGGTTATTTAAACTTTTAATATCTACTTCATTTAACTATAGGAAGCTTGGTGAAAAAACCTTAAAAAGTATCCCTGGGATTCTTCAAGTGAAACATCTCACCCAGCAAGAGCTAAGCTCTTCCCAGTTGGGAGCTCTCGGTTGGTTGGCAGCGTGTGATTAAGGAGTGCTGGCTGTTGGAACACACTGCAATTGCCTTTAATATGATGACAGCCACTGCTTCAGTGGGGAGGAACCACTTGGGGAGGAAAAAAAAGACCCAAGACACAAGCATGCAACCATTAAGGAGTGTGCTGTCAAGAAGAAATATACCATGAAGAGGATGTACTACTTTCACCTAAAAGTTCTCCCTTTAGCCTTAAGGGGCTGGCGTAGCTCTGCCACTGAGGGTGCTTTAGCTCAAGACACTGAAGGAATTATAGCTTTTTAGAGGCATCTGTAGTTGTCAGCAGAGCAGGGGCCTTCTATTTATGGCATGATCAAATTGAATTAATTTTTAGAGAGCAAAGACCCCATTTCAATGATTTTGCTAATGTTTCCTCACACTTGAATGTGCACCAGGAAAGATCTCTTCCTTTCTGGGGCAGAACGTCAAGGGAAATCACCCACAGACGGGACAGCCAGGAGGAGAGCTATCCACCAGCTAGTGAGCTTTCTACCCCAGCACGGAAACACCACACCAGCCACGTGAAACTTCGGTGTGCTGCTCCCTGAAGCCACCTGTGCAGAGACAGAGCCGCTCGTGGCCAGCACCGCGGGGCTACCCACGTGACACACACCCCGCGAGGATGAAGGGTTCTCCCTGTCCCCAAAGGGTTTCCCTGCAGGTTTTCCCAGCTCAGGAGATGTCACTGAGGCACTTGGCAAGTGGTGACTGCAGAGCCTAGCATTTATTTCTGAAGGGGATCCGCAGGAGGAAGAGGCAGCACAGGAGAGTTAACTGGTGGGGTTAAGGGGATGGCATGAACAGATGGTGTGGTGAAGAGCCACTTCCTTCCCATTTGCACGCTGACTGCATTAAATCAATCCCTGGGCTTTCCTGGCAATAAGCTGAGGCTGTGCTGTGAAGGGTTTTAACGATCCAACTATATCCTAGCTGCGGGTATCATTCTATTGGGTCTCCACACTTAATCTGCTCTGGGTGAAAGCTCCTTCCCTTTTTCTCAAGCGCTTCTTGGTGATCCTCCCCAGTATCTGTATCACAGCCATCGCCTCCTTGCTGGATGTGGATCTCTGTGAAGCTCACCAGCACTGTTTTTCGTTCCCATCCATGTACTCAGCACTGACTCGGGATGCTCCGTAGGGGCTGAGCCTGCTGGTTTTGCAGCCTTAGCTTATCTCATTGCTCCAGACCTAAACAAATTAGTTTGTAATCCTCAGTATTGTACACTCTGGCAAATCTGGCTTTAAAAGTGATCAGAAATGACCTCCTCATGTAAAACTGGAGTCAATCCCTTCTTCCTGGCTGGGGCTAGAAGAAAACCCTGTACCTGCACAAGTAACAGGTCTTTGCAATCAATAACATTGACAATTCTGTATTTCCCTATTTGTGGCCATGCTTCACCCTGTTTGCACACAGTTTGTATTGCTTTCTACCACTCCCTGTGCACACACAATTAATGAAACACCAGCTGGTGCAGGATAAACACTGCTGCAGGGATGCAGAAAAACACTACACAAAAGTACAGATCTCTACCTCTGTTATTTTCCATCTCAGATGCTGTGTTTCCCTCCCACCGGTCCTTCTGAGCTCAGAGACTTTGGTTAAAGCATCTCCCTGGTTTTCTCTGGTTTGATTTTTTTTTCCCCTGATGTCTGAAAAAATCCAGCTAACCCTAAGCCTCCCACACAAGACAGCAGTCCTTCAGTCACCTTCTCCCAGGAAGGCCTTGTCCAGGAGGTTGACTCTCCTCAGTGGGCTTTGCTGCTTGCCTTAGATGCTGGGAGATACCAACAAATGTGCAGCTGTGTCAGATGTTAAGACCATGAAGGTGCTAAGAGGGCTGGAGCACCTCATTTATGCTGACAGGCAGAGAGAGTTGGGCTTGTTCAGCCTGCACAGGGCTCCAGGGAGACAGACCTGAGAGCCCCTTCCAGTATCCAGAGAGAGCTGGAGGAGGATTTTTGACAAGGGCACGTAGTAATAGGACAAGGGGAAATGGCTTTAAACTGCCAGAGGGCAGGTTTAGATTTGATTTAAGGAAGGAATCTTCCCTGTGAGGGTGGCACTGGCACAGGCTGCCCAGAGAAGCTGTGGATGCTCCATCCCTGGAAGTGTTCAAGGCCTCACTGGATGGGGCTCAGAGCAACCTGCTCTAATGGAAGGTGTCCCTGCCCATGGCAGCGGGTGAGGAAATGACCCTTAAAGCCAAACTGACCCAAACCATTCTGCGATTCTGTAATTTTATGTTCCACCATGGGGCAGGGCTGATCCACAGGGCCAGAGTATCTGCCCTCAAGAAGGCCAGCAAGGCTAAAGAAGGCTGTTGGGGGTTTTGTAAGCCCAGTCTCTGCCCCAGCAGATTCCTTACCAACCCTATTAGCAGCTGTCTGGCATGTTGGACTGAATTTGAGCTCAACTGGTCTGGCAGGAAACTCTTCATGGGACACATACTACAAAATTTCTAACAAATGCTTTAAGTTATGGCTGATGGTTCACAGGGCTCAGTCAGGCATCTGCTTGGTACATTAATGCATGGCTGCACCGAGCTTGTAAATTATTATTCATGTACTTTTGTACAACATCTTGAGGTTGCTGGCTGAGTCCTTCACTAAATGGGAACAGGGACAATTATTCACACATGAAAAACATGCATGATTCAGTTAATCCATTTACATTTCTAGTGTAGCCTTCCTTGGCAGGATGGCTAATACAGCCTGGGAGAAGCATGGTCATTCGTAACTGAGCTGCCCTGACCAACACCTGTTCCACTTAACAATGGATTTGCCTCAGACACACGATGGAGATGGAAATTCACTACAGTGGCACGGAGCCAAGGAAGGCAGAATTGGTGAAAATAGTGAGGTTAGACACAGAAATTAAATACTGAGATGACAGGATGCTCTGTTAAGGTCAGGGACATTGGCAAGGAAAACTGGGTGTCTGTGCACTGAGAGGGAAGCAATGGGGACGAATGGAAAAGCAAATTTAATCACAATAAAAAGGCTTCATTTCATCTGACCAGCTAGAAACATCCTGATTAGAAATGGCTGTTCTTTGCTTCTGTCATCTGCTAGTTGCTTAGGTCCCCATTTTCACATTTTTAAGGGAGTGTGAAATGTTTTAGGCTCTCAGAAAGAGCCAGAGCCTGTTCCTGCGGTAACAGGAGTGCTGTTCATAATAAAAAAGAGGACAATGGACTGCTTCCAAAGGGCTATGTACTCACAGAGCACGGACAGGTAAGTCCCCCTGCTCTGGAGATACAGTGACTGATGGAAATTTAATATAGGAAACAGCATATAGAATCTTTTTGGCAGCTGAGACAGCTTTGTGGAGTACTAATAAAAAAATCTGATATTCACCTAAAAGTCAGATGGGAGGTCCCAAAGTTCAAAATATCAAAAGATCACTGACAGTTTAATTAACGGAGTTAAGAGAATCAGAGGCTTTAATAACTGCTCACACTATGCTCCTTTATTTAACAGTAACCTGCAACTGAAAACTATATTATGGTTTTGTTATCTTCAGGAGATTAGGAGCAAGGGCAGTAAACTCTGAGAAGTAAAAATATGAGGAAAAAACCCATGAATTAATAATATATATTCCTTCCTAAACACAAAGAATATTTTTGGCTTTCAGGAAGTTGCTCAGAAGTGCAATAATAGGGGATTCAGCTTATTTCAGGTGCTTCCCAGAATGTCCCTGTCCCTCCTGACAGCTATGCCCACCTCTGGCACATATTTAAGCATCTCCTAAATTTGCTCCTCCAGACTTTCTTTGCAGGGGACCTAAATTAGCCAGCTTGCTGATCACAGCCACTGGCATACAATTAAAAAAGGCACAGTCAATCAGCCATCATTAAGTTAGAAGTGACAGGCTGGGTTTTATTTTTAACTAAAACTTGTGGGATTCATGCCAACTTCTCCACAAAGTTCCTCTTGCACTTTTGTTTACAGTTCAATACCTTCCTACATGCACTGTAGAAAGCAGCCCCAAAATGCCACTGAAAGTAAGGTAAATCTGGGATTTGCAGGACTGCAATGATTATTATGTGCTGAACCAGCATGTTTGGGTATTACTGCATCTGTGAAGTGTGAGCTGAAAAATAATAGATTAATGGATTTATACTTGCACAGAAAAGAAAGACCTTACGCTGGGAGTTTTATTTAGCAATTGAGAAGCTATTTATTTATTTATTTACTTACTTACTTACTTATTTAAGGAGCCTTTCTGTTCAAGTCAAGGCAAAAACCTGTTCAGAGAATGCAGGGGGAGAATAAATAAAATCAGTGCTGTCTCCACTGCAAAACTGCTGTGAAATTGTTAGTGACCATTTCTAGACGGGTCAAAATGGATCCCATTTTGGGCAGAGCCAGACAACCCCCACTTGGATGAATGCTCAAGCTCTGCCTGTGCCTTGTGAAGCCCACGAGGTTCCACTGATATGATCCCAGTGAACAGGCAGAAGTTCTCTTTCCCCAGCCATGGCTTTGGGTGCATTTCTACAAGCATTCACAGTCTCGCAGAAGGTTTAGGGAGTGAGAAGTCTGGGGTAGAAGCTCATTTTATACCTGCAAGTCACACTGTGCTGTTGCTAAAATGTCTGGTGTTCAGCTCCAGGAAGCAATGACAGAATTAATCATCTCAGTTTTTTAACATTTCCCCCTTTTCTTGCAGTTATCACATTGAAAAAATCGTAGATCTGCACAGGAATTAGGCTCAGCAGCCTCTGTAAGAAGAAATCCATTGCTCTGGAAAAATTGCTTGGAGGGGTGTGAGGTAACACAACACACCTCTGTCCCCACTTTCTGTGCAAATCCTGCCTGCTGGGAGAAACTTTCTTAACTAGAAATCAGAAATGAAATGGCAATGTTCCTTCCCATTGCACCATGCACATTCCCTCCCCTTCCTCTGCAGTGGGAAGAGATTAAAAGCATCAATTTTAATCGATGAGGGGAGGTAAACACAAAATGTTTATTTTTCAATATTTACAAGACTAAAAATAGCAAACCTTTGATTTATTTTTTTATTAGCAGTCATGTCCTGTGCAAGCAACGCTGCCTTGAACGGGTATCAGCAGACAGCCTGCAGAATGCTTTCTGTGTCAACCAAGGAGAATATCTTAATTATGACAGCTTTCTAAGCAAGAGAATAGTATTAATTCACAGAAAGCACAACAGCAAATAATCACCAATCTGGATCTTCACTCCAACACACCCAGTTCACATTTTTGTCCCCCTGTGGGTGCTGCCCATCCCTGACATTCCTGTTTAATGATCTTTCCACTCACAAACAAATTACCCAGACTGCAGTGCCTGCCTGAAGAAGGGGTGCTCATACCTTTCACTGGGGTAACTCAGCTGAGGGCCTCTAGTATCAGCTGCTGAGTCCCTGCGTGCAGAAAGCATCACATCAGCACACAGGATTCTTTCTTCTGCAGCCAGACAATGCTGTTGAATGAGAAGTGTGCTAAACTGCCTAGCATTTCTCAATAAAAACCAGCAGACAAACAACAGAAAACGACCTTTTGATTTAGATTTAGACAGGGAAGTTACACATACAGGAAAAGAATAAGTCTACCTCTGTAATGTCAAAGGATTATCAGAACTGGGTCCAGTCCTGCTTTTAACAGAGCTCGTGATTTGTGTCTTGCTCCTACGGAAGCATGGTCAGGACGTCTGAGGAAGGTATTTAACTCAGAGATTATATCCAGAATAGAATATTGGCCTGCTGGTACCCTGGGGGATTAATGTGGCTCTGAAACACTACTAAAGATGGCAGAGCACTGGCTGATCTCTGCATCTGCCTGCAGTCTGAAGGCAAAATGTACTAATGCAGACTGTGCTGTGAATGCACAGCACCCCAAGGCTCCCAAAGATCCCATGGGATATTCAGTGCCCTGGGTTTAGGTGAGTATTGGAACACTCACCAAGAGGAGAGGGTCGGAGAGGGTCGGAGAGGGTCGGAGAGGGTCGGAGAGGGTCGGAGAGG
>VXBT01008392.1:709440-839088 GCA_013400235.1 Oriolus oriolus | reverse complement strand
GAGGAGAGGAGAGGAGAGGAGAGGAGAGGAGAGGAGAGGAGATTTCAGTGGAAAGAGATCTACAACCATCATCTAACTCAACTGCCTGACCAATTCAGGGATGATCAAAAGTTACAGCATGAACTTAAAGGCAATGTCCAAATGCTGATGGGCTGATGGCATTGACCACCTCTCTAGGAAGCCTGTTCCAGAGTTTGACCACCCTCTCAATAAAGAAATGGTTCCTAATTTTCTGTGTAAACCTTCCCTGGAGCAGCTCTGAACCATCCCCACACGTCCTGTCACTGGATCCCAGGGAGAAGAGGTCAGCAGGTTTCTCTCTCCCCTTCCCCTCCTCAAGCAGCTGCAGGGAGAAATGAGGCCACCCCTCAGCCTCCTTTTCTCCGGACTAGACAACCTCAAAGTGCTCAGCTGCTCCCCACTCTCCTTCCAGCCCTTTCACCAGCTTTGTTGCCCTGGATGCATTGAAGAGATTTCACAGTAATCACCAAGTTCTGCGCTCAGCCAGGAGTGCAGCCACAGCCAAGCGAGAGAAAGCCACTGTGCTCCCTCTGCTCCTCCAGGGAGGGGGCTCAGAGGTGCAACTGCACCTCATTTCCCACGGTCAGCATGACCTGGAGAGCGCCCAGAAGAGATGAGTGTACGGCAGATGATGAAGGGGCAGAAAGGAGAGGGAGAGGAGTGAGGCACACGGAAAGGAGTCCAGCTCACAGCTACAGAAGTGAGACAGCAAACCCACAGCAGCTCCTGCAGCGCTCGCTCTGCTCCGACAGCTGTCCCACACCGTCTGGCAGGGGCTGAACTTGAAGCTGCTGCAGTTCTCCCTTTCAATTTTTGTGCTGCTCTTCTACCTAGCAAAGTCACACACAGACCTCCAAGGACTCACTTCCTTTCTTTGAATGCCTCAAACTCAAATCCCCACATCCCTGAAGAGGGGAAAAGACACAGAACTGCTCAGGGGAGCGGGAGATGGGAAGGAAGAGCTGCAGAAAAAACTCTCACCTCAGATCCATAATTCCCACCTGGAAGGATCCATGGGGCTCTCAGTGGTAGAAGGTGGAGGATGGCCTGTGCTGGGCTGTCTGTAACCACACAGCTACAAATACACAAGGAACTGCTGCATTATCTGCACTGATAAATTCCTCACATGGGTTTGGCCCAGATCCCTGAGCAGTTTCTCAAGAAACTTCCAGCCCAGGACCACCAATCAACAACTTGGAAAAGGTCACTTTATCTGAAAGCTTGGAGTGGGCTCTTCTCACCCAAGCACATTTGACATACAAGTCTAGACACCATCAGAGGTGGTATTAGATATAAACCAGTGAAACACTCCTTGAGGAAACATTGCAAGTGAGTATCAACATACCTGGAGAGAGCTGTGAATGCAATAAAGCTAAACAACAAAAATCTTTAAAAATTGTCCAGAGTGAAAGTCTTTTCAAGCATAATGGCAGCTGCAAAGTCTGCTAAGATGTGAACAAAATAAAACCAAGTTGATTTTTGAAGGTATTACTTATTTGCTCTGTAATCATGCTGAAGAGTCACTAAAGATAAACTATAGCTATGGGACTTAATTTTCTGGGACAACATGTTCATATAAAAGAAAAATAAAAACCCAGACAGCTGAAGAGCAGAGAGGGAGAGAAAAGGCCTGAGACAAGGACAATGCTCTGACCCCTTTCCACGTAAACAACTCACTCCCCACGACTGATGAGGACTGAGTGTGAGCACCAGCTGGTGAAGTGCAAACAGCTCTGAACTAAGCTCCTGCAATTGTGAATGGCTTAATTCAGAGCTCAAAACCTGTGAAAAGTCCCCAGGGTCACCAGAACACAGGTGACCTTCAGGGGCAAGGGCTGATATTGCAAGCAACGCTCTCTGCCTCTGGCATTGCTTCTGCATCAGGACACTCACTAATACAGCACACCATGAGGAGGGGCTTGAAAGTGAAAATAGGGGTGGTGAATGAACCTTGGGACAACCTTCACTTTTAGGACACGTGAATGCAGGATTCAACTTAAAATAAAGCTTTTCTAAAAGCCACGTGACACAGAAATGATGAGTGATTCAGTCAAGAAACCACATGTGATGCACTGAAACCTCAAGCAAGAGGAAGGCAATTTAAAAAGAAATTATTCTAATCTGAAGGAAAAAAGGAAAATAGGACATGTGTGTTAACACAGTCTGATGGCCTCACCCGCTAAAAAGCCCCAGAGATTCAGTGTGCTGGAGGTATTAGATAACATCAGCTGCTCAGTGCTGTCCCTGGCTTCAAGAGCATCGCAGGGAAAAAGAGCTGAGCCTCCCCGAATGGGATTTCGCTGCCTTAAAGGCACTCACCTCTCCTCACATCTCCTTGGCTCACTCTCAGCACACCTTCCAGGAGCAAATGCACCAGGGGTCAGACACGAACAGTTGTCCTCTTCCTGGGCTGCTCCTGACTCACTCTTTTAACACAGCTCATTTTGCCCACGGTAGGAAACAGCAGGATGGGACTGGTGTGCCTTAAACGCTGTGGGTGAAATCTCTGCTGTCCTGAAGCACAGGAGAATTTCAGCTGTGATTTCAGGAGGGACAAGATTTCAGGCGGGCTTTTCCCTGCACTCGCACAGGCTGTGCTGGGCTCGCAGTTCAGCGGAGGTGGTACATCAGCTGGTGCAAATGGAAGCACTGATAAGAAAAGGAAAAAAAAAACCAAACCCCAGAATGTGGCTGGAGCAGGGGCCGCCTGGAGGTAGGGCAGCACTTTTCCAGGACAAACATCCTTGTTCTGGCTCGTGGAGATAAACACAACACGCCACAGCACAAATAGAGGAATGAGGTCGAGAAGCAGGCATGCACAGTAGCAGGGGATCAAGGCCATCCAAGACCCTCAAAGCCTTCCAACCCACTTCCAGAAAGGTCTGGAAGAACTGACTATGCACAATAACTAATTTGCATAGAAAATGAGACACTTATCTCCGGGATAGGGAAAATCCATCTATGAAAAGACACCCCAGGAAGCCTGGCCATGCGTGCACCCCACAACCCCGGGCACCCCAGCTGGAACAAGGCTGGAGCCAGGACTGGTGGTCTCTCTTCCTCACCCTTCTTTTGCTTGCTTGCTTGCTTTCACTCATCTCTCTCTTTCTCTGCTCCCTTTCACCCCACTCCTTTATCCAAAACCCACTGTGTGCTTACACAAGGAAATCAGGGACTAACTCACTAAAATTCCCATGCCAAGTGTGTAATTTACTAATGAAGCTTTCCAACCATTTGCAGACCCCCTGATTTTTGTTGTTCCTTTCGACCCAAGATTTCCACCCTGGGTGCTCACTTCCCTTTGAGGGTGGGATGCCACAGAGCTTCCTAAAAATCAGTCACGACTTCCCTCCTCAGACCAAGCTCCATGGCTCAAGCTAGCAGAGAGGCCCCCCTCCAGCTGTGTGAAATCTTGAGAGGCACTTAATGAATTAGGTATTATTAATATTCTCTTCCAGCATCAGAAGGCAGTAATTAACTCTTTGAAGACTCATCCCAAAGCCTGCTTTATTACTCAATCCTCAGAGGCAGCTATGTAATCTCATTGTGATTTTATTTTAAAGAATATCTTTCCAGAATAATTATTTTCCTTGTTTGAAAAAAAAACCAGAAAAAAAAAAGAAGTTCAAAGTCCTGGTTCTGCCTTGGAGTGTGCATTAGTGATCTTAGACATGCTGTAAAGATTTCAGAGCACAAAACATGATATGCTGCAATACTTTTGCTGAGCAGACGCCTTAAGGAGGTCATTCAACATGCCAGGCTCTAAATGCTATTTGGGAGTGAGAAAACATTATTTCCCCACTTCAACAAGGCTTTCGCTTCCCTGTCATATGGAAATAACCTTTTGTGCTCAGTACTATTATTAATTTATTAGCCTTTTGAACATCTAAATCTTTTGCAGGCTGTGGACTACATCAAAGTGCTGGCTGAAGGACAGGGCAGCACAAACACATTGTGTGTGCACCCAAATGTGTGTTTCAAAGAGCAGCCCTGCTGCAAGAACACTTCTGCCTATACATTTCTGACAGTGAGAAGAGCCATTTTCTCATGCACAAAACCCCAAGGAGTGCATTTATGTCGTAATTAAATGTCAAACCTTATGAGTGATGACTGTGTAGAAAAAGCGCTAAGTATATATTTCTATAGAAATCAATTAAAGGAGACAACGATTCTCTTTCCATTTAGATTACATGACGCCAGCACAAGCTGCTGCAGCACAGTGCAGCTGTCAGCCCAGTCTCACTGCCTGAACAATTCCCTTCTGTTCACCTGATGGAATTGTCCTGGATGGCACCGATTCTGCTCAGGGAGGAACTCACCGCCAAACGCTTCCGTGATTCCCAACAGGGAACCACGTATCCTTCCAGCAGACAGGAGGTTTGAAACAATCCCCTGAATAACTTTATGTAACAGGACTTAGATTGTGTCCCTGGTGTTGAATGTAGCATGAGCTATTTTGTGCCCAGGAAGAAACCACAGAATTTCTGCAGAGCAGGCTCTGGCTCAGCACATCTGACTGCAATGCCAGGCTGCTTCCAAAACAGTCACTGACTGAAACTGCAGGAGAGGGGTGGAGTTCGTCTGATGTACTGGAGGAATTTAGAAATTAGTGATCATGGACTCTGTGAAAATCAAAAGGGGATGGTTTTCCCATCCCAAACTAGGCACCAAAGAAGGGCCAGATGATGTTCTCCTAGAGGAACCATCCCTCACGGGCTTTGAAGGTGATTGGTGACTACCCTGGACATCATCACCCCATTTTTAATGAAATGAACTCCACTCTGCATGTCCCACATTGACACGAACCTTCTCTGACTCTTCATCCACTCTCTCATGTAGTGCCCACACATTTCCTTTCCTTCTGCAAAACACAACGTTTCTTTAGGAATGCTGTTCCCCCTCACTGGGAGTCCCTGCCCCCATGGCAAAGTCCATGTACCTGACACTGAGCTAAGCAGCACGTATCTCTACTGGAAACATGAGTTCCATGAATTTTTCCACCTGGGTGATTCCCCACGCCAGGGCCCTGCAGGGAAACCCATTTTCCTTAAAAAAAGGTGCGCGAGAGAGAAGAAAATCCGCAACAACTCAGCCAGGAGGCTACTCCCCACATGTACCCCTGGACTGCAGAGCTGAACTCCAGCACACTGCCCTGTCAGGAACAGACATGTCCATGTTCTTCTCAGGAAGCCAGCTGCAGTGACAGGTTCATGGATTTAAGAAGGAAAGAATACATTTTGGCACAATGTCTGTGGCATTATCTTGTCCCATGAAATCACCATCAGCAATGCCTGAGCAGAGCTGTCATCGCAGGGCTGCTGCTGGTGAGATGGCAAGGGAGGGAATGCTGAAGTCAAGGCCTGGAGCACTTCTTACCAACAGAGAAGTGATAAGCTAGAAACCACAAACCAGCTTTCCCGCCCCAAAGCCCTGCTTCAGGTCTGAAGTGGAGTTAACAACCTTCCAGTCAAAGGTAAGCTGACAAGCGGGAGCCAAACCTGATTATAACTCAGCTCTTTCAGGCTCCAGCACAGACAGAGGGGCTCTGTAATCCCATTGCATCTGCTCACAGCACGGGTATTTTGTGCCATACTTGGGGTATTAGTGAGCACAAGCAATGCACAAAAATGGAAACCTCCCCTGAAAGCAGCTCTAGTGCCTAGAGAGAAACTAGACATTTAAAAAGTGAAATTCTAGTTGTGTTGAGTTCCTGTTATTGCAGAGGCTGAAACTGTCTTCTGAAATACTGAGGTAGCCTTGGTACATTATCAGGTGAGATGCCCAAGGTACAACTGCAGAAAAACGTGTTTCAGCAGCTAGAGGATCACAGCTAATGCTCAGTAATCTATAAATCATTGTTACGAGATTTCTCTATGCAAATGAAATTTATATAACCCTCATCAATCGTAAAAAAAAATCATAAAGATGAGATTTTGCAGCCGCAATGTGAATTAAAGGATCCCTTAACCTGTTTTCAAGATATGTCTTTATAGCTAATTAATTTTTAGATGGAGTGTTCTTTGAAAGAACTAATGGATAGTGAGCATTGCTGATTGATTATAAAATGAGCAGGAGGGTTTAAGAAGTGAGCTGTGAATGTAAAATCACTACCCAGCTTTATTAACCTTGCCATACTAAAACTCCTGACTATGGAACTGCGAGAAGCAGGTATTAATACAGTACCTTTGATGAGGGTATTTTATTTATTTAACATCAATAAATTTTTCTTAGTTGGTCTATGCCACAGAGATCCACCAGGCTGTCCTCTGAACTGCATCTTAAGAGACTTCACCTTTGAGGAATCCAGAATCCAAATTCTATAAAATGTAACTTTATATGCATTTAAGCAATGGGAAAAAACCAACAAAATGAAAACCAGCAACTACGAAGAAAAGGAAAAGAAAGGCAACTCATATGTCATCCTGCTAGGACTGCTCTCCAGAGCTGCAAATCCACGGGTAACTTTTATGAAGCCGTCATTACCAGCAGTGACAGCGTCTATCGAAAGGCCACTCAATAATCTGCGATGAGCCGAGAACACCGGGAGGAAACGGGCAGCTGCTAAACACTGCAAGCACCTGCAAGGAGTGTGCAGCCTCCTGGTGAGAGAAAGGGAAAAACAGGAGCTTACCCGCTTCCTGAGATTGCAGGTGAGCGTGAGGTTCCTCGAGAAGGAGTTTGCAAAAGCAGTGTAGAAGTCCAGCACCTTCAGCAAGGCTTCTCGCTTAATTATATGCAAATCGCAGTAGGTCAGGGCCCGCACGTTGGCACAGGCGTGGGCCAGGCTGGTTTCCTTCCAGAAGATATCACCAAACACATCACCTTTCCCTGAAAAACAACAGCAGGGCAGATTTGTTTAAAGGTAATGCTCGGGCAGAGAGACGATTTTTTCACAGCCTGTCTTATGCTCCCAATTACCCCAACGCAAGCTCCCAACCATGAAAACTAACAAGGGTGAAAGTTTCAAAATTAGCTGAGGTACTTGAGCATCCCTAGCAGTAGCCCCAGGTTTTTAAGGTATTTATAGATTGCTCTGTGAAGTGTCACAAAGCATAAGAGCCGGATTGTAAAGGTCTCCTTGTAGCTGAAGATACAAGTAATGGATTTTTCAAAGGCTACCAAACATAATGAGCACTTAAATAATGTTCAGGTGATTGAATATTTCAGGTGTCTGTTCCCAAGTGATTTAAGAGTCCTGCTCTGACTAAAACCCTCTGACATCTAGGTTCCTTCATCCTCATGGCTCTATAGTGAGGTGTAGGAGCCAGCTTCCAGGGCCCAAGGATCCCACTTTAAAGGATGTTTTAACATTTTTAGTTCAGTGTCAGTGGTAACACTCCTTCTGGAAAACCCACCAAAAGCCCCACTGAGATTTTAAACTTTTAAATAACCACCTCTAAATCTTAAACACATCCAAAAGTATAGTTCTAAACCCAAATTCATCCATTTAAGTAGAGGCTTAGGCTAAAGCCTGTATTTCAACGTTTGCTGAGTAAGAGAGGGTTTGACACCTCAGACACCTGCACGTATAAATACCTTCAACCAGAGGGGGAAATTTCACCTGAAGGCTACTTTTGCACTGGCAGGCAGCGTAGCAGAACAGCTGGTTAAGGACTTGGGACTAGCTGCAGTCCAGTGCCACGGAGAGAAGAGCTCCAGGGGCTGGAAGTGCTCTGACACATCCCAGTTACCTTCCCTCTGCAAGGAATCCACACCCCCCACACCTGTGCTAGACACCAAAGGACAAGAGGATGAGGACACCAGATTCAAAATCACACTTCTGACCCAACCAGAACCCCAGCATGGGTGCAGACTCGAGATCTCCTTTCAGGTTTGGACCCTCTGGTTGTTCTGAGAAGAGGCAGTGCCAGCAACAGAAGACACACTGAAACATTCAAAAGCTGCCTCTGGCTGCGTGGCCACGGGCTGGGCAAGGGCCATGGTGTGTGGTGTGTGGCCGACACCTCAAACCCTGAAGCAGAAACCGTGGTACAAAAGGTGTTTTTTGTTTCAGACCAGAGATACCCCAGCAGCTCTTTGTTTCAGCAGTTATTAAAGGGGAACTCAAATCAGTCAGTGGCTATCGATTTCAGGCACCTCAAGCAGCCCCTTGGTGAAGGTTAGGGATGTTAATAGTTTTGGCATAAAAAAGGTAAGGCATTTTCATATTTTCTCTTTTAAGAACTTTTAACATTTCGCTCCACTCTATTTTGGAAACACAGACCAGAGGCGTAATTTATCCGAAGTTATTACTTTTGGGGTCAGAGGCACTATTTCTCTATTTCCATTTTTACTTTTGGTATTGCATCCAGTAAAACATATCTAATGTTTCTCAGCAATAGTGAAATAAAATGTGCAAGTCCTTATCTTCCCTTCTCTGTTTTTATTTTCTAACAAATGTCTCTATAACAGAATCATCCCTTAGAAAGGTTGTAACTATATCTCACTGAGCTGCTTTTAATTCTATATAGCTTTATGTAATTAAAATTAACTACAATACATAACACGGCTGGTATAATTTATGAAACAAGGTGCTTTAAAATGTTTTCCTTAATACAGAGCATTTTCTAGTAACAATTTAATTTATCCAGTGTACTGTTTTGAAATTACCTTTTGCAGTTAATTGTCCTTGTCTACACTTAAGAGTTCAAAACCCAGTTTACAGACACACTCAGCACAGTTACATAATTTATAGAAAACAGACCATTTCTGAAATGCAGAAAATTGCTTAATGGATTTGCTCTCTGAGGTGGACACAGGAGAGAACTGAGTCCTGCTTTCAGTGCAGAGTGCAGTTAAAACACAGTGGTTTTACCACTGAAATGTGAGCAAACCGCTTGTTCTCTTTTCAAACTTAGGCTAATACGTAGTTAATTTAACCAAGAGGTCGAAAGCAGTGGATGCTCACCCCGAAACTCAGCACAACGGTGTGTTACAGAATCTGTACACAAACCACGGATAAATGGAACCAACATTCATAAACTCGAGAAGCTCTTCTCGCTGCCTTCACTTCAGTGTGGCAGGGAACTGCACTGGTTGTGACTTAAAGGCTGGGACATGATGAACTGAACTTACTCACTCTTCCATGAGCCACCACTCACTGGATTTGAAGGGTGAAACTCTAAACTCCTCTTACATTGTGGTTTATACTCTTCAGAAAGCATAAAATCTTGGAAGCCTTTAAGGGTTCTTGAATTTGACATTTCCCACACACACTTCTGAGCTTGTTTGCTTGTTATAAATGTGCTAAGGAATGCACAGAATGAAAACAAAACCTACCAGATTCTCCAAAACAACGCGTCTTTTTTCATAAATACAGAGATTAATGCACTATACTTTATCCCTATTAACTGTAGTTCACTGTGCAGAGAGAGGTAATTATTCACTCAGGACAAGATCAGTTGTAAGGAAAAAATTCTTTACTCAGAGGGTGGTGAGGCACTGAACAGGATGCTCAGAGAAGCTGTGGATGCCCCATCCCTGAAATGTTTAGGGCCAGGCTGGATGGGGCTTTGAGAAACCTGGTCTGGTGGAAGGTGTCTCAAACCTTTCTATGATTCTGAGGCTAATTTTAAACATTGCGACTAAATAAAAACAGAATTTTCAGGGCTGCAAAACAGAAAATTTAACTGGCTAGGTCTGACACAGCCAGCCAGAGACACACACAAGTATTTTCCACTTGCTGGGGATGTTCAGAGCTCCGGGGAAAGTGCTGCTGGGGCTGAGCTGGGAATGCAGAGGTACTGATGAGCCTGCATAATTTCCAAAGCTTCTCTCTGGAGATTTATTGAGGCTTCAGCATGTTACCTCCCAAAATCTGCCCTGTCCTGAGTCCTGAGCATCTCCTGAATGGAGGCAAAGCTCTGGGAAACCCTCCTGCCCCTGCTCTCGCAGTGCCCAAAGCATCAGTGGAAGAAGGAATGCTGTAAATTAGAGTGGGAACTACTTGCATACATTTTACACATCACAGAATCATAAAATCCTTTGGGTTGGAAAAGACCACTAAGATCACAAAAATTCAGATTTTGCAACTGAAAGGAGCAGGGACAACAAGAGGACATGTGAAGGGTGTTGGTGGCAGGCACAATTTTTGCTGAAATAGCTACACTGCCATCATTGTAAATACAGTGTACTGTGAATGCATGCCTGTACATAAAATACACATCCATGCATATTCACATAAATATATTTAGGGGCAATCATATGGTATGCAGCTGTGTAATACGTCAGGATATTTCTACACACTATTCTATCTTCTACATTCCGATAAGTCTGCCAAACAGATCTGGGGGGACAGATGTTCTCTGCAGCCTTACGCCACGGACTGACCTGCCAATTTGTCAGACAGCAGTTCATGCCTGCACCTTTCAGGCAGAAAAATTCTTAAGGGCTTTACGGAACCCCCCAGGAGCTTGCAGATGGAATGAAAAAGTGCTTGAACTCGGAAACACTCTTTTTAAACAGTATCTCAGAACCCACATGTGTATTTATGTAAAGAAAAAAATTATCTTTCTTCAGATGGGGACAGAAACTGAGCTAATAAATATCCCAGAAGACATAACAGCTTGATGGATCCTTTAGAAGAAAGTTTAGGCAGGCAGTTAAAGAATAAATTCTTGGTGGGAGATAGCACTGGGTAAAAACACATAAAGGAGACCCAGACTTCTTAAGGAGGTGTTTTTCTGTGCAGCCTCAGCTAATAGACCAGCTATCCTTTAACCATTTTAAAATATCTCCAAAGCCTCATCAGCCACACTAGCATGAGCCAGACATGATGAATGATGCTGGCTTTCCATCATGGTGCGCTCCAATCTTACGTTGCTTATGAAAAGCAAAGGCTGATGTTGTTTGAGAATCAGTGAAACTGGATCATGGAGAGAAGTAGTTCATCCAATCAGCTCAAGTACCAATAACCATGAAGAAGTGATGACAGCAGCATGGGCACAAGTGGAGGTCAGTGAGCAAACACCACGTTCCTGGAGCCATAATTACATATATTGGTGTCTATATTCGTACAAATACATCTGTATCTATGTATGTGAAGGGAAACCACTTCAAACTGGTGTAGAAACCCAATGAGCAGGGAGTGAATCAGCTCCTGTCATCCACAGCAGCTCCGTGAGGGGTCAGTGAGCAGTTCTGCATCTCCTTACCATGGCACACTGGGGCTGGTTGCACAGGTTTACAAAATGATGGGATATATTCATGCAATAAAATCCATCTGTGGCTACTAAACACAAAAGATTTCCCTCTGGGTGAAATACAGTTCAGCGGAGGGATGGAAACATTCTGGGGAAGCATCACGGTTTCCTTACTTCACCTTCCTGCTTTCTCCTGCACATCTGCTATTGACCACTTCTGGAGACAGGCTGCTGGGCTGGCTGGATTTCTGGGCTCAGCTGATACAGCTGTTTCTGCCTGAAGAGGGAGATTTGGAGAAGGTGGGGGTGATGCACAGCAGCAAATCCACCAGCTGCACTTCCCATCTGGGACATCACTGCAAGCACAGCCCAAGACGTGCAGAGATGATACTAAACTCTGAGAGAGGTCTTCTTGCCCCTGCGAATGTTTCATCCTCAACTTCAGGCTTTTTCTGGCGCATCCAGAAGGGCCAGAACTTCCTTGAAAAGCAGATCAAAGCTGATCACTGAGCCACGTATAAATCCACCTCTACAGGACTGCACACGAACACGTGAAAGGGCAGAATGAGGGGAGAAAACAGCATTTCCAGCCTCTGAAGCATTGTCAAAACAGTCAGTAAAGCAGCAATGACAAGAGACTGTGCCAAAATCCAAGTCCATGCTGGCAAAGGTACTTTGCATTATTTAACACAGTGCAACCTTCCCCATCTGCACCTGGAAGCACAGAGGAACTGACCTTTCTTCCAGCATTCAGGACCGCTGCAAGCACGGCCCAAGGTCCAGAAAGATTTCTCTCCTTATCTCTCTCATTTTTAGTGCAAGTATCATAGTGCCTTACATCTTTCTAGAAGCCCCAGCTCCTGGAGTCAGGTTATTTCCATTCTGATTTTATACAGAAATAGGTTTCTATCCTTCCTGACTGAGGAAATAAACCTGAAAGCATGACCATTCCTACCACCTTGAAAACTCCTAATGCAAATCAGATTGCCTCAAACTGTTAGTCTGATTGAAAAGAACTGTATCACACGATTTTTAAATAATTTTCCCATTCTTGTGCTGGCAAGACTTTGGAGTTTTGGCAGCGAAGCATGCAGGTCTAATTCAAAAACATACCAGTTCAGAGAAAGGAATCTTTCTGACTCTGGAGGCTGTGGATCAAGTCTGTAACACACTAGATGGCACTAAATTAAGATTGATGTTTCTTATCATAATTGACCATCATGCAGAGAGAGACACAAAAAACGTATTAAATTTACAAAACAATATGAAAAATTCTGGTTCGTCAGCAAGAACTGATGACACTTTTGAACAAGTATCAGTAGGACTAAATCTTACATGGTACTGAAGATGTCAACCCAGACCTGCAAGATCTGACTGAGTCCAAGGTACCTCAGAAGAACTGCACAGTGCAGAGCAGCACATCACACCCGTTCTCAGACCAGTAACCCTTCAAGTATTTTGCAAAATACTTTGAGATTCAGCACTTAAAACTCACCCTAAATCACATTAATTATTTCAGTTCTGCTAGCTGTAAAAAACCAACCCTTTCCTCTGTGAATCATTTTCCTCTTAGTTAACTTAGAGCTTTAACTCATTGGAACACAGGGGACTTTTCCTATAGATGAAATAGGACACAGCCTGTTCTGTAAATTGCTACCAGGTGCATGTTACTAACCTGGGGAAATGCTCACTATTAGTCTGCCTTGGTTGACTTCACATGGAAAACAACGCAGAAGTTCAGTATAAATTAACAAGAGGTGATTTGACACAAGGGCCAATTCTGCCACCTTCATTCCACTTGAGAAGAAACCCAAGCTGCAACTAAACTAATTAAAATCAGGGAATTAGCCACTAATACTATGAGATGGAACTGGACTAACAGGTTTTCATGTCACAAAGTGCATCCCATAAGGTCAGTCTTGTCCTGCACAAAGCACATGCCCAGCTGCCTAGGCATGGAAGTTCAAAGTGTTGATGCATGGATACCAAATATCATCTTGCTAATGCCCATGGATGAGTGCTACGGAGCTCCTGGGCCTCCTGCTCATCCAAATGGGAGCTGCTACTTGCTCTTCCTCTAAAGAAGTTTTCTCTGTGTGATTTGGTGGGAGACTCAATCTTTTGACCTCCAAACACAAGTAGCACTATGAGCAGAAAAAGACTCATCCTTATTTTTAGCTGCCATACCAAACTCAAGAAGACATTTGCTTTCCTCTACTCCTCTGATACTGCACCATATCCCCTTCCCAGATAAAACATTTGGAAACAATTAACGAAGAAGACCTTTAATAAGGTCTGGTTTGTCCAATGACAATAAACAACGGGTTGCTCTGGAATTATAGGCAGAACATGCAGAGAATTAACATGTGACACATAAAGACAAATTACTGAATATATACAGGATCAGGACCCTAAGTGTGGCTGAAACATGAACTGTTAAATTTATACTCTTTCTGGCTTGACTACCGAGTTCACTCAGCAGCAACCCCCACCAGGATTTCACTGCTCAATATATTTTTATCGCAGTGCAGCTTGAGCAATATTTTTGATCAATTCCTACAATCAACATCTGAATGTGGTGGGCCATTATTTTTCTGCTGAAAAAACGGCTTCTTTAAACTTTGCTAATCAATACACCCAGTTTAAGTTACTGCACAACTCACACAGCCAGCTGTGCAAATAGCAGGAGCTGGAAAGCGACTTCCAGAGCCACTAGGCTGGTATTGCCACTGATGTGTAACTCCTCACCAGGAGCAAACTCAGGTTAATTGCAGCCAGGTGAATCATCAGGTGCCCTCTGGTAGCTGATGCCTCCTTTCATTAGCCTGGGGACTCCAAACCTCTGGTCCTTCCTGAGATGCTTTGCTGGTAACACGTCCCTGTGCAGAGCAGTGGCAGTTAAATTGTTTACTCCTGCTTGAGATGGTGGAAAATTACTGACGTGCCTTCTCAGGGTCACCTCGCCTGCTGGGAAAGTTTTGGTAATTAGAGAGAAGACTGTTTGTCCTTCTCCATTCTCCTGGCAGCTGCAGATGAGTTCTGTTAAAATGACTGTGTCTCCTTTTCCCCAGAGCAGCAGCACCCCAGCACTGCACATGGAGTGCTCCCTGCTACAGCCAGGACCTGCAAAAGGTGGGACACTGCCCTCGAGATGGGGAGGTAACTAATGAGGGAATCATCCTGGGGCACCTGGATATCTCCATTAATGAGTCCTAAAAACTGCAGGTCTGCAATTGGAGTCATTCTCTTATTGTTAGTGCTTCTGTAATGCTGATTACTGCAGCGGCTGGGCATTTAATTATCCACAAATGAGAACAAAATCAAACCGGGGGGCGGGGGGG
This sequence comes from Oriolus oriolus, assembly GCA_013400235.1. NCBI lineage: Eukaryota > Metazoa > Chordata > Aves > Passeriformes > Corvidae > Oriolus > Oriolus oriolus. The sequence continues at coordinate 824,585 of VXBT01008392.1, read as the reverse complement.
GGACAAAATGTCACAGTGCTGCAAGTTGCCCTGTCCATCAGCTGATTTCAAGCACAGAAAACACCAGAGCTGGGGCTGTTGAGGCAGTAAAAATGCTGCTGAATGAAAGGATGGTTGTTCCATGAAGGTGGAAAGAAAAGCACCTGGATGAGATGCCAAGTTTCCTGAGGGCAGGAAGCAGGAAGGCTGGATGTGCTAACACACCGTGGCTGCAAGGCAAGGGAACATGATAAGGGAAGATGGACAAAGGGAAAAAGCAGGAAGATCATGGAGTGATTCATGCCAGGACGTGAGGGAGGATGAAGCCCTGCACGTCAGACAGAAGCATGAATGTAAGAGATGGGAGATAATGGTTCTTAACTTGTTTTGATGTCCCTACCTGACTCTCTTTTCTAGCATATTCCACATTTAAAAATACATCAAACCATCCATCTGCAGGTGAGCATGGTCAAAAAAAAAAAAAAAGATCACCCCTTCTCCCTCTCTCTTTCTTTAAGCAAGGCAAACAACACACTACTGTACTAAATCACACTACACTATTATTTCCTCTGCAAGGAGCAGAGGCTGCAGACAGCATGTCCTGTTCATTCCTACTCTCATAGAGGAAATTAATGAGGACAAGTTTGCAAAGGATCCCTATCACATTTCCCCTAGGTTTCCACTCTAGGTCACTGCTGGGGGATGGAGAAGATGGACAGACTGGTAGCACAGTCCGGAGAGATGACTTTCCCTGGGAAAACCAGTGTGGAAGCAGATGCTTGAAGCATTCAAAGCAAGTACTGAGGTTTTCCCATTAGTCAGTTTTTTTAAACCTGGTCTCCCCCTTAGGCAGATTCACGTTCCTTGTGCTTGAACTTCTCAAGGCAGAACAGATCAATAAAAATTATGTTTTTCATCGTCTGATCTGCAGTTGCTGTTTCAGGTGCCTCAGCTGCCACTAGAAACGTCTTTGCAACTACATCCAGGAGAGATTTTCTTCCACAAGTGAATTCTTAGGACACAATATCCCATAATTACTCATTTCACTATTCTGCTAAATAATCTGTCAGAGCATGAAAAAACTCTTCAGTGTTTTCTAGGACTAGAGGAAGCAGTTTATCTTGCTTTAAGTTACATTTACACATTCTGCCAATCCCTGTAGTACATGGTGAATGTAGCTCTGAGTCATGGAAGAATGAAAGGCACTTCTGGTAGCTAAAGGTAATTCACTTTAACCAGATATGGTTAAAAGTCTCTCTGGTCAAATGGGGGATTCACATAGATACAGATTTATTACATCTACAAGGTAGAAACAAAAGTTCTTACTGTCATGTCATTCCAAACACACAATATTCATTAATAAATGCAATCAAGTTTTGCATGTAATCCATTTAGTGATAGCTCTTAGTTCAGTAAATTACATATTTATTGTTTTCTTTGTAAAAACTGTTTATTTGTTTAAATACTGCTCCTTCCTCTTAAAGCCTTTTGTTTTTTAAATAACTGTAAGCAAATATAAGATACCATCACTGCGATTAATTATAAAAATGAAATGTTCCAGTGAGCTGGAATACAGGGAATAATTTCCTATGGAAATTGTTGATTTATGAGCTTTTAACATAATTACTTCACATCTGAATATGGAAACAAATTCATTCTTACATGAAATCTCTCTTTTTCAAAACCTTAGTGTATACTAGAATACAGTAAGGTGCAGCAGGTATTTCCAAAGAGCATGGAAGTGCGTTTTCCTGAGCTCATACTCCAGCTGGGAGAATCCAAGGGATGCCCTGGGGAGCTGTTTCCATGCAGCCCCATCCACACACTGCCCAATCCCACCCCAGTCCCAGGCAAACACACACGTGTTTAGGGAAACACGTCAGGAGCCCTCTGGAGCCACCCCTAGAGGGAAGAAGGAGCACAGAGCTTCAGTGGCGCCTCGCAGGTCCCCTAGGACCAGGAACCCACTGGATTTGCCCTCAGGAAATGACAGCTCCAGCTTAAGAGAAGGCAAATATTCAAGAGATGAGTTCTACAATAAATGGGTCTATTTTAAACAGGCACGACAGGCACTGGATAGTTTTCCTGCAGAGCCACCAGTTTTTCCTCCACATGGTTCTGCCTCTGAGGAGGATTCCTGCCTCCACACCGGCGCTGACCACTCAGTCCCACCATGTGCCAACACCTTTCCAATCCCATACAAGCTAAGGAGGGTCTGCACTGGGCTCCTTCCCACCCGCTGCTGGCAAACCAGACAGCACAGTGGGGTGACAGGTGATTAACCTGGAGCTCCCCCATCACTCAGACTTGTCATGACTGTGGTTTGATACATGGTGTAACCCCACCCCTTTGCAAAGTCAGATCAGACTCTTTATTTTCTGTTAAAGCCGCTTCACTACAAGCAAAAATTTTGTTTCCTTGCAGAGACTGCTTGCAGGTGTTATTCTGGGCTAGAACACAGACAAATGAAAATCCCAGTGCGAAGGTTAATGTGGAAATCCTCCTGAGGGAGTAACATAAAACAATGTGCGCTTCCTCCAGCAGGCCGTTTAAAAGATGTCAGGCACACAGATGCCGTTCTCTGATGCTCAGAGACACTGGAGCTGTGACCAGTGAGCCATACTGGGCAGGAACAGCACTCCCAATGGCACAAAACATGAAGGATTTGCTTCTGGAGTAGGATCTCTGGAGACACAGTATCTCCATCTCATGACAACTCTTAGCCTCCCGTAGTCCCAGCTGACATTGGGGCAAGACTGCTTAATATTCAAACCTCAGCGAAAGGGAAACACACACAAACCACGAGCGTTTCAGCAGAGACCACAGTACCTAAAATAGCCACCACCTCGTCGTCCTGGATGACTTCCAAGGATCCTGAGACCACAAAGCAAAGAGCATCAACGCTTTCCCCAGCGTGGTAGATGAGGTCCCCCGGGGCACAATGGATGGTCTGGAACTCCACGGCCAGGGCTCGCAGGCAGCCGTCGCTGGCCAGCCGGAAGGCAGGGTGCTCGTTGAAAACTTTCCGGTTCAGGTGCACGCAGATGTCTGCTCTCATGTCCTTGGGGCAGATCGAGAGCACCTGGATAAAAGAAAAGACGGAAAAATAATCAGCTGGGGACGTGACACCAGGCCACGGCTGCATGAAATAACCGGATGGATGGGTCTGAGGATGTGCCTGGGGGGGTCTTGAAATCCATCCATTGCCCCAGTTATTTCATAAAGCTTCTGGTGGGAATTTTATCCTAATTTGGGGTAGTCTTTTCCTACCCATCTACTGCTTTCGCTTCACCTGAAAGGGTGATGTGTGAGACAGGACTGTCCTGTTACACTGTGCTCACTCCTAACAGCTTTCACACTCATTTTCCAGAACTGCAGGCGGAAATGCTCTGTCCTGTCTGTGGGCATCCCTCCAGACCTGGTGCCCAGACTATGCGCCTGCTGCTATGCTCCATCCCTGCAGGAGCACAGAACGGACACACAGAGCTGAAGGAGCTCGAGGACACGCAAAGACAGACCATCCACAACAGAAAAACACCACATTTTGTTCACACTCAGAAAAGCCAGCTTTCAGAAGCCTCGATGGAGATGACCACTTACCAACACGTGTCCAAACACACCCAGGGCTCCGTTTCAGTGAGACAAGTAAGGAATAACCTGCCCAGGAGGGCTTACAGACTAGAAAATCCAAAGAGATTGGAGGAGGAGGAAAGTATAATGAAACCTCACGAAATGTAAAGGTGAGTGAAGAACTGTCCTGTCAACACGAAGACATCTTCACTGTAGATCAATTAAATAAGACTTTCAACTAGTTTCTTACCTTAAATAGCTTTCCCTATTGAAACAGTGACACAAATACACCCAAAGAAAGAAAATGAAAACCTGTGTGTCTTGTTGGGTTTGTAAACTGGGTGTTTAATATCTGCACACCCCCCTAAACACACGAACATCCTTACAGCCCCAAAGTGCACAGCAGCTAATTGCACCAAGAAACATGTAAAACCTTTTCATGTTTTTCTAGGATAAGTGATAGAAAAGAGCACGAGACTAAGAGCACTCTGGAAGTCTCACATCAAGAAGACTGCAGATCAATAGTACTGATTAATTTCTCATCATATGGAATTTATCTGGCAGCTCGCTCTGCAGACAGTGCAGGAGACAGGGACACCGAGTCAATGAGTTGACTATCATGGAATAATAGCAGAGGGAGACTCTGGTAACCCTGACTAAGCTTTGAGGGAAATGGTCACGTTAATGAACTCAAGCCATGATTTTAATTTCTGCTTAATGCAGGAGAGGTATTAAACAAATTACTGCAAAGCATTACTAAAGCATAGAATGTGAAAAGAATAAACAACTCCTATTTTAATAATTATATTTAGTCCTTTTCTTATTTAAATAGATCAAAGTTCCTGTGGGATCAAAGGCATAATGAATGCAGAAAGGTGAAGTAGAAGTTATTCTCCCATTCTCTGTACTGTGATAGTCTGAGGTGAGAGGGGGCTACTGCAACCATCTGCACTAACCTCTTCCCCTACAAATGTTCAAATCAATACCAGAATACCTGGTAAAATTATAGCCTAGAAGGCCTTGACTTAATGTATTCAAATGATACAGGGTATTTGTTCCAATGGACAGCTACTCTCTCTTTCAAAACATGTGTTGTTTCTGAACTGATTTTTTTAAAATTTTCAACAGCCTGAATCTCATCTTGTTGAGACAAAAGACCTGCAACAATCAGAAATCTTATCCACATATAGGTGTTAACAGAATATGACCCGGTCACCTCTCAATCTTGAAAAATCAAGAGGTAGATGATGCATTTTCTGCCTAACATTATGAGGCCCAGGCTCTTTTGGAAACTTCCACCTGCATGAGGTTTTCTCACTTATAACCAACTTCCCAGAGCTACCAGATAATTAGTTTTTATTTTAGTTAACACAGAGTAAGCCAATTTGGGTTAATGATATTTTTCTGTAACAAAATGTTGTACAGAACACATTAAAATCCCCTGCATAAGGGTGTTTCATCATAAAAATTAGTAATAAACACATTTGACAAGACATATTCTCTATAAGCCATCATTTACATTAATAATAATATCTTGTCTGAGTCACATATTCTGTATCACATTTCCATAATTTAGTAGGGGCAAATGGCAATTTTACAAACATCTGTTTAGCTGAGTCGTTCCATTTACCATTAGAAATATGGGCACACCTTAGTTTCTCAGTAAAAAACAAAGATTACTTTCAACAGTGATTGTTTCACCTCGGCCTTACTTCTGGATCAAACAGAAAGTTTATCTTTATTACAACAAAACAGAAACATGCCATCTTTCTTCATCTCAACAGTAACTTAATGAAAAATTCTGCTTTCTTTTCCACCATGATGGATGATTTTTAACATTTTTATCTACTCTTGGGCCTGAATCATGGTTATAAGTTTTTTATGTCCCTTTAATACTTTCAGAAATTTAAGTGCTTTTGACTTAACAAGGCCACAAGCTAGTAATTCTCTAACACTGCTCTAAAGAAAAATGTCTGTGTTCATACATGACTGATTACCAAACTTTAGCTTTTGAGCTTCCAAACTGCAGGAAAAATTGGTTAAACTGTTGCAGAGGTTGTTCCTGTAAGATTCTGAGATGTTCCAGAACCCTTTGTTTGTTTCGAATGTAAAATTATTGTGTTCCTCAAGAATAAAAGCCACTTGGATGCAAAGCAGCATACTATTTCCTCACAAATACAGACTTAAATATAGAGTATTAAAAGTGAACACTCAAAGAATTACTCTTTTTATAGGCACAAGCAGCATATCTATCATTACACACTGTAATGCGAAGAGACAGAAAAAAAATCCATTGCACAGAAAAAAGCCAGTCTTGGAAAGCATAATTCAGGAATTTTCTGATGCCGTGATAAAGTGATTCTCCTAATGACAAATCACTGTACAGAGATATATGGAGATATCAGTTATCAACTAGCACAGCAGTGAATGAGTAATGATCCAAGAGTCAGCCAGGAACAAATATGCTTAATTTGAGCTTTCTTGCCTGCTACATAGACATTGAGAATAGAGAATGAAACAGATGACAAGTAAAACAAATATTTAATATTGGAAGATTTTGGCAAGGCATTGTTGACTGCTAAAGATAAATGTAAATACAGGCAGGGGAAAAAAGAGAGCAAAGATAGACAATTGCAACATTCAGCTACGTGTTTACTGCGTGTTTAGTGCTTCAAATGAGCACTTCAAATTCAGATGAATACTCGCCTGAAAATGACCCCTTATTGATAATACAAGACTTGGGACATTCTTATTGTGAATTCCTCCCTCTGAGATCTCAGCATTTTTAAGGCAGCAAGCAACTACAGATACAAACTAGCAGCACCATGGCTATCCCTGAGTCCATATTGTATACAAATGCACACATGTGGGTGTAAAGAAGAAATTCAGATTAAGGGAGAGGACATCCTGCAATGCTCAGTCAAGTTTTTCACTGTTAAGGAAATGCCTCCAACACATCCTGGTAACAGAACCAAAGCTCAGCTGGGACACTGGTTCTGCCCTGTGTGCTCTTTCAGCAGTGCAGCAAAAACCACCAAGAGAAATTTCTTAAGAGGAGATTTCCTTGGAGATTCCACGGCCTCTCGCAGTGAAACCCGCAGTTTGCAAGGCAGGCAGGATATTCAGGCTGCTGATGGCAATGCTGTGCCAAGTGAGGGGTCTGGAGCTCTTGGAGGGGGCAGTCTGCCGGGACCAGGCGCTTGTGCTGCTGCTGAAGTTGCTCTGTAATAAATCTGCAGCCACAGACTCGGCAGCCAGCTCTCCCCTATGCATCCAGGCATCATGAAAGAACAGAACCTGCTACCTATCGGTGCCAAATCAGAGGAGAAAGCTGAATTCTACCCAGAGGAGAATCTTTTCTGGTTGTACAAACTCTGATTTCACCAGGAAAAAAAGCAAGGCTCCCTGAACAGCACACAGGCATCCAAGATCTAAGCCACTACAAAGCTGAGGGAGGAGAAAGGAAAGCACAGAATAACATTTACCACCCTCCCTCTCTGCACAGAAAACGAAACCTCAAAGTCAGAGTAAGGCAATTGCTGAGCTCTGCCATCACCTGGCACCCAGCTGATACAGACCCCAACACAACAACACCCAAAACAAACACCCCAACACACCACCACCATCTCTAGATCATCTCATATGGAAAATGCTGACAGTGGGAGAATGGCTTGTTGCTGCTGTTAGAGATTGGGAAAGGCAGGAACCAGCTCCGGAAGACCCACAGGGAATTGGCACAAAACATCTCTCAGTCTTTTCAGCTCAAGATCTGTAGGGGTGGGGAATTAAACTCCCCAGGAGGTTCCATCTGATTTTTTACCTCTCTCATCCGTTTCCTCAGCATGTGCAGGCAGTTCAAGATAAGCCGCCTGAACAGCTCAAAGAGCTCTACGGGGAGCAGAGATTATAAAAAATTCAAACAAAGGCAAATGAATCAAAACAAAAACTGCACAGATTAAGAGCACGTCCAAACAATATCTTTTAGAATGGGTTTACGGGTTTAAGTATTTGTTAAAAAATCTTCCCCGGCTGGAAAACGCTACAGGATCGCTTAGCAGGTATTACAGAATCTGTTAGGACTTGGCAACAAAAAGAGCAGAGGCCAGTGAATCATGAACATTAGCCATCAATCCTCTTTCAGCACACAGCATTCCCACCTTTTGGGGGCTGTAGGTAGGGAACAGACTGACTGATAACCAAGCCAAGAGCTTTGACATTCTGTGGTGTAATAACAAGGACTGCTTCCTAAATGAATGACTGTAACAAATATCAGAGATACTAAAAATGTCAGCTTTGAAAATAAAAAAATAAACTCCTCCAACCTCAAACCCATTTGAGGCTACAGACAGCTCTTTTTATTTTGTGGAGGAAAGCCACTCTGGGTTTTCAGACATATTCAGCAGTCAGAATCAAGGTCAGTTCTTTCCAAAAAACCCACAATACGAAGTAACTCAGATTTTTAGAAAGATTTGGCTCATTTGAGTGTGGAAATCTTTTTCAGGCCTGGCTAAAAGTGTTCCACTCGGCACTGGATGGAAGCCAAAGAGGGAAAGGTAAGAAAACAGCTGATTAGCAGATCACAGCATTTCTCTGTAATAATCTGGTAATTTTGTAAGGATCTCAAAGATGATGTATGGAGCTGAGCAGTAATTAACCCCACATGCATCAGGGTAGTCTTTAATACATCACTGAGTATCCTGGCACTAAGAACCGAATGTCAGCAGCAATGGTGTGCTCTGTTTTAATTGCAGTAAGATCCAAGGTCACTTGGATTTAAATGCCCAGAAATCGAGATCTGAAAGTCACATCTAAGTTGAGTTTGGCTTGTTTTCTTATTAATAATATATGAGCTGAACCAGAGATTAAAATGGATAGATTTAGTGGTATAGCAACAAAACTAACTTGTTTTTTTAACCAAGTGACCTGCTAGAGACATTAAAAAAATCCCTAGAAATTGGCTGCAGTTTTATCAACACAGAGAGAATGTGGCTAAGGGTTTGAAAATCAGGGCCTTGAAAACCATGTCTTTTAGTTTGAAAACCATGTCTTTTAAGGAATCAAGTGGTTGACCACACTGGTTTGTCTAATGCACCAAAAAGCGGCACAATAATAACATCCATGGATGACCCCAAGTAGTAAAGTCAGAAATATGCCTAAAGGTTGCATATTTAAAGGTTTTATTGTTTTCAGTTTTGCTGTAATATCTATACCATGCAAAATTATTGCATGGCCTTCTAATGGGGCAAAGGATAGCACACTACAGGGAAATCTATCATTAAAAACCAGCTTTTTAGATAAAACAAGGAAAAGAAATATCAGAAAGAATGCGTCATACATCAAAGAATTTCTCAAGTCACAACAGTTTCTGGTACTAAAGTCACCCTTGGAAGAAAGGAATTGTTCAGTGCACTATTTTATTTTGTGCTGCTTCTGGAGGTGGCTTTATCTTCTAACATGCACCATTATGTAGAGACACTCAAGGAAACAAAGGATGCAAACAGATGTGGAGAAGACCTTCCCCAAGATGTGGTCTGGAATTGACAGCCCCTTTATCTGCTCCATCCCCTTGGTGGCAGTGCTCAGGAAATTGCCCGGCCCATCCACTCAGGGACTGATTCCCCCACAAATTAAGCCCGTGAGCTGCTCCATAGCCCTGGCATCTCCTCAAGCATGAGAAGTTCACCGTTTGTTCTGTATCAATCCCAAGATATTACACCCAAGAGGCAGAGATAACTGTGAATACTCTTTCCTGGCCCTGCAGGGTGCATACAGGAGGCAAACAATCCATGAAGGGGAAACAGAAAGCCCCACTGGTGCACAGGCCCCGCTCACGGACCCGTGGGAAGGACAGGGAGACCTCGAGCGTCTCTCCCGCATCCCGCTCTCCAGAGACCGTGGATTCCAACTGTACCTGTTCCTAGCTCAGCTCTGTGAGGTGAGGGACGACTCCTCGTTCACCTCGTCCCGATCTGCAAGGAATGACCAACAACCTCTACAGCCTCTACAACGAAACAAAAATACTTGTCCAAACGATTTTTACCTGCCCTTTCCAGCAGGGAATTGTGTGCAGCTGTCACAGCTAATTTTGCAGAAGTTCTCTTTGGCCACGAAGCTTGGCAGCCTTCTGCTCCTGGTCATCCACAAGGAAATCCAGCCAGCACTTACGGCCACCTCGATGTGATGGGACATGGCAGGAATGGCCGCCTGATTCCTCTTTGTTGTCTCAGGGTATCACTGGTTATTTCTACAGCTCATGAAGCTCTTATTACCAGCAAACATGAATAAGCTGCACTGTCCTCATGCAGATTAATGATTAATGAAGTTACAACCTGTGTCTATTTACCATAAACCCATCTCCTTTATGAAAGCTTAGTGGGCCAGCAGTGAATAATTCTAAGTGTTATGTTCCTGTGATTTCCATTTCAGTCAATGCAATGTGGAATTGGCTTTCATTATCCCAACTGCCACTGATGTTCAGGTTTAAACTAAATAAAATGCCTTTTTTCTCGTTCAACCTATGGCTTTTCTGAAGGAAACTACTGTTAAAACATGACAGACATTTATTTAATTGCTTTATGAGCAAATTGTAAGCTATACAATAGCACAGAGGTCAAGATGAGAAAATCTTTGGGTTTTACAGACATTTCAGAGTGTTATCATTAGATAAGACCTTGAGACATCTGCATTTTAGTTAATGGTTGTTCTGCTTTCCTGGATAATGACCTATTTCTTACAGAAGAGCTAATATCTACAAATTTCTCACTTGCTGCCTGGCTATTTTAACAAAAACTAAGAGATTTGAATTCTGTGTGTTTCATATATCAAATTATCACTGCAAAGATTTTTTTAAGATATTTTAAAATGGTAATATATACAGAAAGTACTGTCTCCTTTTTACCTCTCTCAAAAAAACCCCCAGGTTCTGATGGATGAGAGATACTGCTTAATGTATGAAGGCTTTTCAGTTTTGTCATGTTTTTAACCCTACTCGTTATTAGATGAGTAACCCTGAAACCTGGATCACTAAATATAAAAAAAAAAAATTAAAAAAAAAATCCCATCTTGTTTGAGCCACTGTTACACCAGGAGATAAGTGTCCATGTATTGCATGTCTCATCCCAGCTGTCAGAGGAGGGCTCTCATGTTTAAGTGATTTAAGATTATGGATCAGAAGCCACTTGCTTCCCCTTAGGTAATAATAATAAATATGCTAATGCTTTTAGTGTCATTGTTAACTACTTGTTTGTGAGCACTCAGAGACAGGCTGAAGCAATGTGGTCTGAAGACAGGATTTGAAGATGAGCTGCTCCCAAGGAGATCAGGGAAGCCAAAATTCTGAGCTTAAAGCATGGTCACTTCAGTGTCGGGGACCAAGTCCTCGTCCACTTACAAGGAAAACACACTGAGGCTTTAAATTCTGTTTAGGGCATCTTGCTACTCAGGCAGCAAAGACAAGGTCCTCACATAACCCCTTCCACTCTAAATTCCACTTTACCTTCAGTTCTCATGTAAGCACTCCTCCTGATCAGTTTCAGCCAAGATCTTTGTTGGGACGACACACTGAACGTGTCATTCAGGGACAAATATTTGAGGCAACAAATCAACACATGTGAAGTGGTAGAAATTTCAATCAAGTTTTTAACTTACATTTTGATTTCAAGCATATTAATTTTAAATCTTTAGTTATCAAAGAAACACATGTGTTTACTGTTGCTCCATCAATGCTAAGATCATTCAATACCATAGAAACCTACTGCAACACTCATATAAAAAACTCATTCTTCCTTCTTGTTCTTTAAATCTGGGTTTCAAAACAAAGCCATTTCAACATGCTGAGTGACTGAATGAAATTTATTACAAATTTGGGGCAAATGACGTTGCAAAACACATTCCAAAGTGACAATGGAGATATATTTGGAACAATTTAGGATGCAATAGCATACATTAGGTTGAAAAACATCCCTGGATGATGGAAACTGTCTGACTTGTCTGATGGAAAATGAAAAGCTGAAATTCCTCAATAATTATCCTGTGTCATCAGTACATGTATTTTTCAGGATAATAATGAAGCTTAATGAAAAGTTCATAAAAATTAAGGAAAAAGGGAAATCGTGATGCAAATATATCCTCACAGCAGACTGCTCATGATGTCATTGCTGGAGCTTTGAAAACAAAACTGGTAGAAACCTCCAAGGTCAGGTCCAGGCTGTCAGACAAAGCAGTGCAGAGAAGCAATCCAAGACCTGGAACAATAATCCCCTCTTCCAAACTGGAGCACTGTCTGGGCTCAGCAGCTCGGCTGCAGGTGCAGCGCATCCCATTAGCCCCTCTGCAGCCACGATAATAAATCTGAGCTGACACTGGGTACCTTGGGGATCCCTATGCTCCCATCCTCTTGCTGCTCTAGGTTTGGTGCAGGTGGATGCAATTTAAGTGCAGAGGGTCTTACAGCAAGGCTTGAAGCGTTAATGAAGGACCTGAGGCAAGAGAAACCATCCACACTAGATGACCAGTCTCTAGGACTGTACCACTGTTTCTATGATTTTTCAGCTGGAATTTGCAACTTTTTCTCATTTGTTTGGGTGAAGTACATCTTAACACCTTCCTGAGTGGAGATAAATATAAGAAGACTGGCTATGACACAGCTTTCCAAGCTTTTGCTAAAGACAAGGTTTTTGCAGGAGAAAGCACACTGCCTGATCCTTGCCCTCGTACAGACCCTGGGATGCTCTGTGCAGGCTCTACAGGCCACTGGAGCTGTTGCTTTTGCAGTCTTGAAGGCTGTAAAGGACACTAAACACCAAAATATCCAGCTCAAGTTCTTACGTTTCTCATCTCTGTTCTTCTGTAACATGGGCTTTTCTGGGAAGCTTGGTTAGCTGCAACTACCGATGTCCAGATGCAGAGGTTCCTGAAATCCTTCCACTGTTTTGAACTGGGTTTGGATCCAGGCATATGTTTAGGCAAGTCTTCACCAAGGGAAAATTGTTAAAAACCTAAGTCACAGATTTTACAGGTAAATTAATTATCTAGCTAAGCAGCCACTCTATCTTACAGACCAGAGAACAATGCTTGCCATGAGTCGGAGATTATGGCTCTAACTGCACTTTTATAATCTATAAAACCGGACATGCAGAAACTATGGTAGGAAATTTCAGTAATTAAAGCATAGGTTCTCCTAATTAACTGCAAAGCATCATTAAAATCCAATGAAATGGTAGTGGAGTAACACAGAACTCTGGCTTAACTGCAAGGAGATAAATGCAAATGGAAGTTGAATTTTCATGTAGTTTGAAGTTTATACAGTAGGACTGAATGCATTTACAGCAGTTTAGAATATAAAAGCTCACTTTTAACACGTGTGAATCAGGATTAGGAAGTTAGGGTATTAGCATATAAGAAGTTAACAAATTAAAGAATGTGGCATACTGAAGCACAAGAATCAAAGAAATAAAATTTTTGCTACTTAAAGTAGTTGTCTTTGTGGTGGTAAACCGAATTTCAAAGTAGGCGATAAATAAGAGAACTGGTGTTGCACCAGCATGATGTAAGACTAAATTTTTTGGTGCAGAGACTTCACCCTGGCATACCTGAACAATCTGCATCACTGTCCCATATTGCACCAGAGATTCAACTGAAGAAAAACTTTAAAGCTCTGCAAGCACACTTCAAGATATTAATCTGTCATGGCTCTTCCTTACCCTCCTTCGGACCCTTGGCCTTTAAGTTCTTAGGAGGGAAATCATGGATACTGGAGTTTGAATGCCTAATTTAAGCTGATGTGGCTGGAATGCCTAATTTAGGCTGATGGGGCTCCACAGGAGCCACAGGAGCACCGCTGATCTTCACTGAACAAAAATCTGCACCTAAAACTGTTTTATCTCGCCTTACACTCAAGGCATCGCAGGTGGAACCCTTCTCTCATCTGACTTCAGCTCTCTGAAATATCCGAGGCTGGACAGACTCACTGCACATGCAGTGCAGAAAGAGAGGTCTTGAGGACAAGCCATGAGGTCAGTCCTGGCACACGATGAATCACGCTCCAAAGATGACCTTCTTCAATCAGCTCTTGAAGAAACCTAAATGACCAGTCCTTTCTGAGGGCTGAAGTCCTGCAGGACTTCCACCCTGGCATGGATGCCAACGGTATCACATTCTCTGTACCTCCCTACCAAAGGCCTGAAGTGCCAGTCCAGAGATTTGAGCTCAGGGAGATCAATCTCTACTGCCATTATATCCTATAGTAATTATGCTGATGGATACGCCGATGTCCTGGGCATCAGCAAAAGGTCCAAGCCAATCAAACTCATTTAATTGCAATGCACAGATGCCAATACTTCTCAGGATAACACCAGGGTAGTTTAGACACCAAATTATGTTCTCAGGCTAATCTGAAGACCAATCTCCCATTGATTTCAATAGTTAAGCACATTAAAATTATTTGGTATTTAGACAAACTAAGACTGGAAACCAGAAACATTTACCACAATGACAAATAAAGGCATACTTTCAAAGCAGCAAAACAGTCCATTTTTAAAACAACGAGTTTTTGTCCCAAACACAAACATAATAAGGGCGTAGTGTGCAGTTAAGAATTTGTTAGTAAATTATATGCTGCTATACAGTCTACTTTCTAAGAAAGCACACAATGGACACGAACTCTTGCTATCTAAACTGTTACCTCGGGTACTCATACCTTTTCTGTGTCAATTCCTTTAGACATGGACCAGGTTGAGACAATATAATCCATGACTCTTTCACTAAGGCCTTTTGGGACTTGATATAATTTTAGGAAATCCCTCACGTTGTTCAGCATCTCATGGTACCGGTTGGTGTTGGCATACATTTGCTGGAAAATGGTGGTGACGTTTCCAAAAATAGTTGCATAAAGAAGAGCTGAAAAAAAAAATAAAAATTGAACATAAGTATGTATGCTCTAGTCAATGCTAATCACAATTCAAGGATAATGTCAGAGAATTTTATGTTTGGTTACAAATTACTGCAAATACATAGATGTAAACTAAGAATTTCTATTTATGCACACCTTCACACACACACACACACGTACAGCGTTGTTTCCTGAATCTACCCATACAGCTCATACAGCCACCCCAGGTGCATTCACTTACGAAATCAGTCATAGAGATCATGTCCATACATGGAGTTATTTAAAAACAGCTGCTGCATTTTAACTCTTTTACCCTATGCTAATCCAAACTAATTTTCAAACGTAGCTTCAGCCTGCCAGTAAACCTTGAAGGCACTGCCCAAAGAATCACCTTGATCTCCTGTAAGATTGGCTCAGCTTCCATGTGTTAGGAGCAGAGAAAGGCCTCAGTCCCAAAGATGAAATGAAATGGGGAAGAAAGGAACCTGTGAAGCTTGGCAAGGGGATAGGGATACAAATGGGGTCCTGTGTCAATGGCCAGGGTGTCCACAGGAAGGACTGAGAGTGGCAGTCACAGTCTGATGTCACAGCGAGCTCCACCACACATGGCTGTGTGATGTCAGCTCCAGATGCCAGCCACAAATGAGCCTGAAGAGAGAAAAACCGGACCAGCAAACAATAGAGAGTGCCTTTGCTGAAGGCACATGGCTGGGGCAGGAGGAGGATGTGGCAGACTGGGAAGTACTGCCTCAAACCCACTCCTGGAGTCCTCTTCTGGTTTGATTCTCCCCTTTCCAAACATGCCCAAAAAACTACAGGCCATACTTGAGAAAGTCACATGTTTTAAGGAAGCCTGTCCAACTGAAAAGTCATCAGCCTCAGAGAAACAATCTGATGCAGTGAATACTAACTGATGCAGGGCAGTTAATTTTTAAAGGCTTAATTTGACAAAGCATTTAAGACAAAATTTAAATGCACACCTTTGCTAGTGCTGTCTTGAACAGTGCTGCATTGAAACACGCTTTTAAAGTCAAGGAAGTCTTAGGTGCCTTATTGTTTCACAATGTAATTTCACTTGCAAACAAGCCCAAAATTATATTCTTACATTAGATATTACAGATTTTGCAGAAAAGGGATTCTGGTATCCCATAACACCAGTGTGCTGCACTTATTCTGGTTTTGACATTATCAAATACACAGAAGTGTGCCTGTCATTTTTAATAATCTTTGCACAGAGGTACTTTATAGCAGAATTCAGCTATGCATTTCCATATGCTTTTTCTAAAAAATAAAAACAACTGCAGCCCACAAATGGGAAGAAATAAGCCACTGTGAAAGGAAAAAAATGCCTTCCATCGCTCAGGGCATAATGTCTTTCCTCTACACAACCCATTTCTACTTCATTCCAGAAATCTCACTTTGCTTCACACTAATTTACTATTGTTCATCACCCCTACGTGAGAGGTGGCATTTTTATAGAAACATGGTGCTCCCCTAAAACCTATCTAATACAAGAATTGTACTTCCATTTCACACACTGCTTTCTATACGTCCAGGCAGAAATCAGATGTCGAAGTTCATCGCAAATACAGGATCACACCAAACAAGGTCACGCAATGTGTAGCACAAATGAACACAAGATTCCTGATCAAGAAAACACAGCAGAATAATACTCTGTGAGATGTAGCAAGGGCAGGTTTTCTCCTTGCTTTTCTGATTGCTGCATCATATCTGCGAGCTACAGAAAGACTTCCTACACCTCTGTATCCATTCAGACATACATCAACGCTTCAGAGTACAAGCATATGGATTATAAAAAAGTTTAGATGGATGAATGCCACATGACTTTTTTATTTCTTTAGCTTTCTCTGCTCTTTTGGACTTTTGCAGCAGGACAAACCTGATGAAATACCACTTCTCTTAAGTGCAACATCCCTCATCCTTCCGAACAGTTGCTGATTTATCATGCACTCATCTCATCAGGTATGTGAGGGCACAATATCTCTGATGTTAGATGCTACTGCAAATCATTATAAATGCACAGAGGATCCCTAATTGCCCCCAAAATGCTGTCTTCCTGCAGGAGTAGAATTTCTACAACATGTAACTACAGCTAGAATGGATCTGCAAATCCAATGCCTACAACCCAACTGGCCATGCAGATCTACCCAGAGGACACAGGCTGACTGAAAATGTGCCCTATAAGACTGGCACAAAGAGATTCAACTCTGTCACCTGCAAGGTTGGAAACAGCTAGGAATCCCATGGTGAAAACAGCTTGTCTGAAGCAACTGGCACCCATCACCTCCTCTTGGCCAAGAGGATTTGTAGAAAAATACATGGCCAGAGAAGAAATTCTAGTTCTATGTCTCATAATACAGGCTCCTGGAAAAGCTGTACTTTAAAAAAATGTTCCTTCAAGAAATTAAGGGTAGAATAAATCATTGGATCAAGCACACAAAATCCCTGTAAACACCATCCAGCAATACCTCCCTAAGCCAGAATCCACCAGGCCATAGAGTCTGCACAGACAAACTCAGCATCATCCCCCTGTTGGAAACCAAAGCCTTCCTTCCAAATGGGAAATGGTAGAAATGGCTGAGTTCATCCCTGTACTCCACTCCTCTCCCAGGTCACTGCATGGGGGATCTTGGGCAAAGAGTTAAATGGAACCTACTTAGATCTTCACAGCTTTGAAGCTGTGCCTTAAAGGCTCTCCTCAGTCGTGGTGCTCCCCCATGCCCACGCCAGTAGCTGCTCAGGCCGGTTTGCAGATTTTTGGGGGAGAGAAGATTCTTCATAATTTACCTCTCTCTGTAAATCCTCTCCCCATCTCTGTTCTCCACACGATAACTAGAAATGGAGGTCATTTATAGAAAGCTGATTTTTACTGTTTTGCAGGTCTTGGTATGCAACAGAAGCTTAGACACACTGACAAGCATCTAATGCTGCTGTCACCTTCAAAGGGTTAAGGCTCTTCATCAATAACCCTTAATGTCCATAATTAGCAAGTCAAGATTTTTCAGAGAATCCCATTTCAATGAGCAAATGTTGAAGTGAAGTGTGTGACTTACCTAACCTCACCTTTAAAAACACGAAGGCAGATGAGCGCTACAAAGGGCATTTCACTTTTGCTGTATTTTAATTATTTTTGGCAGGTGGAATTGGCAGTAAAAAACATCTGCAAAAGGTTCTGAAAGAAACAAAACACTGTGCCTCTCTTTACAGTAAAAGTATTTAAACAACCTCTAAGGAAATCTCTAAAGGTATTCATACACTTTGATAGTTTTAATTTAGTCTCTCAGTTTACAGTAAACAGGAGAGATGAGGTTGAAGGTGAAATTATCCAGTTTCATGAAAGAACTACTTAGGTCAAACTGCATTTATTCACCTTCTCTTTAATGACCTGAATTTCTCCAAACATTTCCTGTTATGTTCCTACAGTCGTGCAACACTCATTAACTCAATTGTTCGATGTGTGTAAATCTGGAACAGTCTTCACTAAACTTCATAGAGATAAATTTGATGTAATGATGCAGAAATATTTTTTCTCAGTCCTAAAGGTGAGGTAAGTGGTCCAACTGTTATTTTAGCTTCTATTTTTACTCTTCAGTGTGGCAAATCTCCCCAAAATTACATACAAGAACCCAAGTACTATATATTTTTACATATAAAACCTGTTACTATACTTGTACTTTTATAAAACATTTCTGAATGATTTAGCAATAGCGTTATGTAAATGTTTTAGCCTATTTAAAAATAAGGAACTTTCTGGAAAAAAAATGACTCAGAGTTACCTAAATAATCCCAAAGCATTTCAGAACTCTTATTATCCTGACCATATGCTAAATACATCCAGAAAGGAACACGTGCCTTAAGGAACTGATGGCTTAATTGAGAGATCTGATTTTCCTTATGTCCTGCTCTATGCTAGAGTATTATTAATCCAAGCATATGCAATGTTCCTCTAAACTGCAATTGTAAAGAAGATTAGTGAGGGGGTATCAGCCTCTTCTCCCAAGTATCAAGAGACAGGACAAGCAGAAATGGCCTCAAGTTGTGCCAAGGGAGGGCTAGATTGGAAATTAGGAAAAAAAATTCTTCACTGCAGGAGTGTCCAGCTTTGGAACAGGCTGTCCAGGGAAGTGGTGGAGTTATGGCCCCTGGAAGGATTTAAAAGACGTGTAGGTGTGGCACTTGAGGATGTGGTTTAGTGGTGGGCTGGGCAGTGCTGGGTTAATGGTTGGACTCAAGGACCTTAGAGGTCTTTTCCAACTTAAATGATGCTACGGGGCCATGATCCTGGAAAAATACAGATTTTCATTTTTGCATGTTGAAGCTAACTGCGACTTCTTCTTCCACTGATTTTTGAAATTAGTTATTCCTGTAAGATTTTTAGATTAGTATTATTAAAGTACTATCATTCAGGAGAGAGTCCATAAAAACTCCAATATACATTTATGTATTGGGTTTGCACGGCCTGATTTTGGTACTGAGAGGGTGGCTTCTGCCTATACAGGGGTGGCTTCTGTGAGAAGCTGCTGGAAGCTTCCTCCATGTCCAGCAATCCCTGGCAGTTTCAAGCTGGATGTGCCACTGGCCAAGGCTGGGCCAGCTAGAAATGATGGCAACACCTCTGAGATGACATATTTAAGAAGAAATAAGTTATTGTGCAGATGTAACTGCAGCCAGAGAAGAGCAGGATGAGAACAGTGATGGGAACAGCTCTGCAGACACCAAGGTCAGTGCAGAAGGAGGGGCAGGAGCTGCTCCAGGTGCCAGAGCTGAGATTCCCCAGCAGTGTGTGGTGCAGCCCATGGTGAGGCAGCCATGCCCCTGCAGCCCATGGAGGCCCACGGGGATGCAGAGATCCACTGCAGCCCCTGGAAGAGACCCACACCTGAGCAGGGGATGCCTGAGAGGAGGCTGGGACCCCGTGGGAGGCCTGTGCTGGAGCAGGGTCCTGGCAGGGACCTGCAGACCCATGGAGAGAGGAGCCCAACTAGAGCAGGTGTCCTGGTAGGACTTGTGACCCTGTGGGGGAGCCACGTTGGAGCAGCCTGTCCTTGAGGGATTGACCCCATGGAAGAGTGACCCACTCTGGAGCAGTGTGGAGAGAAATGTTGCCCATGGGATGATCTCACATGGGAGAAGTTCATGGAGAACTGTCTCCCATGAGAGGCACCCCACGCTGGAGCAGGGGAAGGATTCCTCTCCTGAAGCAGTGGAAGAAATGTGTGACCAAAACCCTCATTCCCATCTCTCAGCACCACTGCGGGAGGAGGTAGAGCTTGCAAGGAGGAAAATGTGGGGGGGAGGGGTTTTTAAGGTCTTATGGTACTTCTCATTATCCTGCTCTGATCTTGTCAGTAATAAATTCAATTAATATCTCTAATTCGAGTGGGTTTTGCCCATGATGGTATTTGGCGAGTGATCTCTCCTGGTCCTTATCTCAATTCATGAACTTTTGTTGTATTTTCTCTCCCCTGTCCAGGTGTGAACGGGAGTGAGAGAGAGGTTTTGGTGGGTGTCTGGCACTCAGACAGGGTCAACCACTACAATTTACTAAATAAATAGAGAGAAACCCAATACCCAAATACCTGGTTTATGATTTTAAAAGCTGAGCAGTTTTCTCTTATTTTGTTCCACCTCATCTTAACACATCTGCTCAGATTGCAAAACGTTTGCAGGCCCTGTTTGGTGCAACACCAGGCAGTGCCCATCTCCTGCGTCAAACAGCCTCGCTAAGATGCTGCAGCAGCAAAAAGCTGCCACTTTCTTAACAGAAATAGCTTTCCTCAAATCCACCAACACGTTTCAACCAAGTGTACTACTTGGGAGAAAATAATCCTCCTAAGCCCCCTCCCTCATCACTGTTTCATAGCACTTCTTTGATGCCAGCCCCAGCCTCCCACCTCCCCCCCACAGGGACACTCCTGTCTGCCAGCTGTACCAGTGAAAGCACCAACGCAGCCCCGTGGTTTTACAGCTCCTCAAAAGGCCAACCTTGATTCTGAATCCTTGGGCCCAGTAAATATTTTGCTGTTAAAATACCCTCCCCCATCCCAGCAATGTTTTACATCAGTGTTTTAAAATACAGTTGCTCCCCATTTACAGGGAGATGCCAACACCAGAGCACACTAACTTTTAAATTTTTCTTCCAAAATCATCCAAAGTATTAAAAAAACCCCAACTTTCCTCCAATTACCCCTGCAGCCAGATCACTGCATTATCCCATGACACATCATGCAATGTATTTATCCTCCTGTAAGCCCCAACAATGCATTGTCACACCCACTTTGCAGAGCAGAAGCTAATGGGCAGAGGTCTGGATTCAGCAATGAAATTCAGCTCTGAACTCCTCACCAAAGCCATCTGACTGCTGGAATCAGGGGGGAATTTGTGCACGATGGTGTCTGGTCAAAAGCCCACCAGACTGATGATCCCAGATTCCAGCTCGATTCCACCACCAGCCTGGCCTGTGCACTTCCAGCTGTGTGTCCTGCATGGCCTCTGCAGGGTGGTGGCACTCCTGCATCCCACACTGCAGTCACAGAAGGTGCACAGCTCCTCCGTGGGTCCAGCTCACGTCCACCCCTGTTGTCCTGGCCCAGCAGCTCCCTGATACTACAGTAATGCAAACTCTAAATTAAGAGGATGGTGGTAACAAAGATAGGCCTGTAAAACCCTGTTAACACAGATATTTTCTTGACAAGAATTAAATTATTATGTAAATCAGATGATTATCAGAAGTAAACTGTAGGAAGTCACACTCACTGTTCTTCCCCTTGCAGGGGACACTGCACAGAAGAGAGGGACAGCTGCTTTGGAGGCAGTTGGGCATTTGGCATTCCTTATGCATAAATTCCTATTAAAATGAGGGCTTTCAACTGCACTTGTACAGTCACTAATTTTTAAATGGTGAACCTGGGAGCTTCTTTTTTTTCATGAGCACACTCAGCTAATGGAAAATACTTTAAAGCTCCAATGCCTCGACACTGTGCAGATATGATGAGCTGACTAGGTGCACTTCTGCACACAGCTGCAAGCCAAGACTGGCTGAAATGGTATTTCAAAATACCGTCTTAAATTAAGGCTATCACTGTCCACAGCTATCAGTGTGTTTGGCTTCTCGTCCCGTGGCAGGGATGGACAAGAGCTGAAGCTGGCTAAGGTTATTCAGCAGCACAGACAACAAAATTCCTCATTTCAACCCCCTGAGGATGAGGGGCCAAGAGCTCCCAGGTCTGATGCTAAGCAGCCTCAAATCACAGGTTGCACACACATTCCCTGCTCGACATCCCCTTCCACAGCCACCTCAGTTTATTAGATTACTTTGTTCCTTCACCTGAGAAACAGTGCCAGCCATCAGACAGAGCCCTGCCCAGGCTCAGGAGGTTCCTGTTGGTATTTGGATTGAATTTCCTGCATTTTCTTTCCACTGGAAAGCTTTAGAGGTCTTGGGACTGCCAGGGTCTGCTTCTTCCTCATCACATTAGTCAAGGGTGTTAAGCAACATATGGGAAGGCACAGCCTGAAAAATGGTGGCAATTACACCACACCAGGCAGCAGGGCAAACAGCAGTGCCCTGTGTTAACTGAATAGGAAAAGCACTGCTTTGACGGAAAAATCCTTATTTTGCAGTGAAAAGGCCTTAATTCTGGACACTTTTCCTCTAAGAGCTCTGAAGTAAGAGGCTGATTAGGGCTTCTTTTACACACTTCATATGCAGTGGAAGTTGGGTCTAATGGGTCACAGCTTTTGATAGTGACAGTCAGGGCAGGAATATTTAACTTTCCATTTATCAGAACAGTATGACACAAACACAGATCAAGAATTAACTAGTGAAATGAGTGAAATCACTTGTAACAATGCTTCATCATTCCTATTTCTTCAGAAACCCATCACCTCCTTGCCAAATGGCACATCTAGCATTTGACACACCGCACGAAGTCCTATGCAATGGTAAATGCTAATTTAAAAACATTCACTTCCCTAAAGGAATTACAGTGGGTGCAGAAGGAAAGTAGAGAAGCAGAAGTTAACCAAAGTTCATGAGAATTATGTTCACCATGAATTCCAGCAATTTCTGTGCCTCTAGCACACTTTGCTCCATCCTTATTTATCACTTTCTACATTTTGAATATTATCTCTAACACTGTCTCATTTCCATGCAAATCTCTCCAGTATTTCAAAAAAAGCTGAATTGTGTCTGTCAGACAATCATCCACCTATCACATAAATCTTCCTCTTTCCTTTCTCCATCAAAAAAATATTCCCAGAGTGCTGTCCTTACTCTTGTTAAAACACCCAGAACTAAGACCCAGGGATCAAAACCATCCCGTGCCTCCCTTGTGTCAAAACTGCCACCAGTAACAAGCACAGGACACAAAGGGTCTCCAGCACTACTGAACTGCAGCACAGGAACCAAAGGGATCATCTCCAGAAAAAAGTTCTCTGAGCAAAGCTGGCAGCTGTCAGTATCCCTGCGTGGAACAACTTTACACCTCCGTGCTGGATTTGAGCCGCGAGGGTTTTTTCTCTTGCTGATTTTTTTTTCCCCTTTAATATTTTTAAAGGAATTTTTTTTTTTTTAGTGGGACACCAAGTTCTTGTCACATTAAGATGAACTCAGGATAGCAATGTTGCTGGAGGCAGGATGCCAGAACATCACTCGCACACTGAGAACACCACCTAAATTGCCTGTCTTGTTAAAATATAATGGAAAATTTGTAAACACGCCTTCAAAGTACTGCACTGTATGAAAAGATGCTTCTAGCATGCTCCAAGGTTCTTTTTTTTATGTGTATGCCAGTGCAGAAGTTTGTGTTGTATAAATCTATGTGCTGGTCTGGTTTAGATACTCATAAATATACTTACATGTATATATGCACATACACACAGATACACAGTGATCAATGGGCTCAGATTTTCTGCAGCTGCAAATTTTCCTTTGAGTCTTCTAATTTGCCTGTTCTTTCTAGTTCTTTCAAATCTAATTTTGCTTATTCATTTAATTAAATGTTCGGTTTTATCTCAGCACAAATAACAAGAATGGATGAGGGACAATTAAAGGAATTATTCCAGCTATAAAACACAGGCCATGTACAGCCCTAAGAGATGTGGTAAACACACCTGTTACCACAACAGTGAGTATTTATACAGTATCTGTCTGAAGATATTAATGAGACAGAGAACAGGTAAAGCAATATTACTTCTATTTAGTATAACTCAGCCTGAACTCTATGTAAGGATGGATTTTTGTGAGTAATTACAGGGTATTTTTAGGAACAAAGTAAAGTACTTAAGCCTTAATATTAAAAGCCTCGAATTTGGAGATGATGTTTCCATCCTATTATTTACAGAGTAATTCTGCTTCACAAAATGACCACAAAACTGCTTCACTGAACTCAACAATAATATTTCTTACTCATCTAAGTCATCTACAGAAGCACTTTCCCTCTAATTCTCCATCCTGCAAATTCAACACTTCTAGACAGAGCTTAGCAAACTTCTGTATCTGAAATTTTCCATCTGATGCTGACAGATTAGCTCTGATTAAATTTCTCTTCCCTGACATGTTTGCACTAAAACCAATGGAAAAAAAAAAAGTGTTTCACAAAAAGTTGTAACAACTCACCTCCAGGTTTTACGAAACTAAAATAATTCACAGCAAAACATTTTTCCTCCAGTCTTTTGATTTTAAATATTAGAAACATGAACAATGGAAGAATATCACATTTTGATGCAAAAAAAGAGTCTTAACAGCCTAAGAAAAAGCAAAACATTCATTGTCTTCACAAATACCCTCAATTTATATTGCAATGGAATATTTTCTACAAAACCAACCCATGAGGCCCCAGCACAGTGCTAGCAATAAGTGCTAATCCAAACCCCTTTTTGCCCAATCCATTAGCACCAGATTTCCATTTTATCAGTACATTTGTGCACATGACTGGTGCGAAGCCCGCTCCCCACTCCCACGCTTGGGCAGAGCTCAGGGCTGGACCTCAGCACCTCTCATCTTTTGCTGGAATAATGCTGGTTTTGTCTAAAGAAATTCACACCAATGTTTTCAGGCTTTCAAGGTGAATTGGCTTTACTCTGCTTTGATTATTCACTTTGGGAACCTGTCCTTCACGGCAGCATTGATTTAGCTGTGGCAGATGCTGAGCTGTCACCGAGCCTGACAGCTTCTTCAGAGCTTCCTCTGCGGTTGTCTTGTAAAACAGTCAATAACCAAGTGAAACCTAACTGTGAAAACAAGCACGTTTCCCACTTTTTTACTCTCTGAAATCACGTGTCCTGCTCCGTGCTGCGTCCTTCTGGGAGGAGGAAAGAAGCTGGCCTCTCAGTTTGGCACTCAGCATTATCGATTAACCCTTTGTGTATTCACAGTACATCCAGCCCCCTGCCTGACACAGTGGTGGGACCACCCTTGTCACAGGTCTGTGGCTCAGAGCTGCCACAAAGCCACTTCTTACCAGTGGAGAAGGCTCTTTGGGGAAGGTGAATGTGCTTAGGCTAGGGTTTCATTCCCTACACAATGCTGATTTGAATTCCAGTACTTTTGGGTAGTTTTTACGGCACCGGAGAGAACACCTACGGTCCTACGAAGACAATCTGTGTTCACCTTTGCAAGTGCCACAAACCACCCTGATGAAGGGCAAAATGGCAGGCAACGCCCCAAAAATACTTTTCCATTGTTCATCAGAGGATCACAAAGCCAGATAGTAATACATATTTATATTTTTATTTATTAATTTATAGATGTGTATGTAGAACTGGACATCAGCACTCCAAAGGCTACGACAAAATCTGCTGTCAGATGAAACAAGCTGTCTAAATACTGTATCATTCACATTACCTCTACTCTCCACCAGTCTCCACAGCTCTCCACCACCTCTTTCTCCGTAACACCAAAAATAAAAAACATTCCTGGAAGTATTGCTAGCCATTGGTGTCCTGGCAGAAGGAGTTTGAGAATATTCAAAAGAACAACAAAAGATTGCATGCACTGTCAAACTAAGACCAAAAAAAAAGCCTGGCTTTTCATTTTGGCCTCAGTGCATGTATTGCTGAACTCTCCATGACTATGTGAGGCTGGAAAAGTATCTTTATTTCCTGGCAGCAGCTCCTGGAGCTCCTCTCCTCCCTGTCCAACTCCTTCTGATCAGCACTTGTTTCTATCTGATTACCTCTCTGTTTTCTTGCTCACTGTTCCAGGAAGGAGATGCTGGAATTAGATTTGCTGCATTTCCATTCCTACATTAACACTAATTTCACTGAAGTCAATGAAATTACACTGATGTCTGGAGAGTATCTGAGGAGAATAATTGAGTGTATTTTATCACTTTCCTTTGACTTTTTTGGTGACTGTTTCGTGGCATTTTTAAATGTCCCGTTTCACTAAAATCCACTTACTCTGCTCTTGGACGCTGCAGTGAAGTTACTCTGTGGGACCATGGAGTTCTTGCTGTAAAGCTCCAGGCACTGCCTGGAAGATGCCCGGGATGGGAACACAGAGCTGTGCACAGTGATAAATGTGACACGCAGCACCACACTAACTGCTCATCCAGCCCAAATCCCTCCCCTGACCGCAGCCCCCTCCAAATACTTACAGTAAGAACTCAAGGAAGAGAGTGCACAGTGCACCCCTGCCCTCTCAAAGAGCCCAGGGACCGCACCCACACCATGCATTAGCCCCTGACCATCCCTACCCAGCATATCTAATACCACTCCACAAATCCATTTCTGGTTTTTTTTTTTTTCCTCACCAAAACATTATTTTTTCGTGCTATTCTGCAAGCCTGGCTGCCCCAGCCTTTACACTGACCACCCATAGCCACCCTTTCTAGAAAGTGAGTAATTGCTCCTCTCCACCTCCTTCGCACCACTCTTGTTTTTTTAAGCCATCACCCACTGTGTTTTTCCAGTCTTCATCCCATGCCTCATTCTTGTCACCTTTTAGACACCCTTTTTAATCTTACAGCATCTTGTTGCAGAGCAGTGCAGTGTGGTGCAACAACATTAATTTCAATTGCCTGCCCAGGAATCCTGTTTGCCTTTTGTTGACTGGTACTGAATATTGCACTGATATTTTCAAGGAACCCTGAGCAGTAAGAGTTAGGTGTGATTCCTCAGTGGTAACCGCTAATTTAGAAAACATTACTGTGCAGGTGTAGCTGCCTATTCATTTGCATGCACTGACACTGAATTTCATCAGTCCTTTTCATAGCCACTTCTGCGGTGGGATTGCTGGATCAAACCAGAAACCCTCATTTCAGGATTCAGCAGACCTGCAGCACAAGGGAGTTTTCTCCTATGCTTCTCCTAAGCTGTCTCCTAAGCTGCATTTAGATACAACTATGAGGCTAAAAAAAAAGTTTGCACAAAATTAAATAATTTTAAACTTTTTTTAGGTTTATGCCAATATCACAGCTTAGGTCCCAATAATTGGAAAGATTTTATTTTTTTTACAAGCAGGACCGACTATTTCCCAGAGCAGGACAAAGCTGTTCTTGGATGTTATCCAAGAGTGACTAAGCTAACTCTGAAAGTCCAGTGAAAATAAACGAGAGATTTGACAGAACAAAAATATCAAGATTTGACCTAATAGTTATAACAGTTATGGGGTGGGATATCTCTTGAACATTAACTCTTTAGCAGCAGGAGAAAGCATGAATTTCCAAAAGACATGTTCAGCTCCCTAGTCTGGCAGCCCCAGCGTGCCATTAACACTGAACATCTTACTGCCTTTATTCACACACCAGTGAGATCAGCCACAAATGCAAGAGGTTAATTTAAGTGGCCCTGATGCCTTTGGAGTACTTGTTCACATGTTAAGAGCTGAGGGAATGACTGCAGGGTCTCTCCCTCCACTTATTCTGCCATCCTCAGCCGCTTCTCAGCTGTTACAAGGCTCTCGTAGCTGGTCATGTGTGCCAATAATGTCCTTTGCTAGGGATAATGACATCTGAAATTACACACAGAACAGGCACTGCACACGGAATGAGGAGTTTGACAGTAAATTCATGGCTTTTGAGAGCAACTAAACACCTGCAGGTATCACTCACGCTGAGTTGTCCTACCACCAACTACTTCTGTGAGGAAGAAACTGCTGCAAGCCTTGCAGGATGGAGTCTTCAAACCCCATGAAAGTAATATTCAACAACACATTTATTAGCACATCTCTTCAGGCCTTCCAGCCTGCTCTTCCCCAAGCCTCTGCAGTATGGTACATTAATTTTATACTGAACTATTAATTGCAGTTGACTTTGCAAAGCTCTTTTCTTTACATTTTTTATTCAGTTTCACAAACCCGACCCCAAAGGAGTTCATCTTATTCCCCACAGTTGTTTGATCAAATTGCAAATATTTCCTTTAATCTTTTCAGGCATTCAGATTTATTAACTATGGAGCAGAGCCTCTTCATCTCCTCTACTGATGGTTTGGGAGAAACAATCTTTCACATATTTCTCATTTTATGCAATTGCTTATTCCTGCAAGTACATATTAGCAAGCATAACATTAAAACACATTTACCTAACCTAAATAAAAACACTTTGAACCAAATTTGCAAGCTAACCTGCTTTAGTTCTTAATGATATTAATCTGAAGTCATTTTTCCCAGAGGTTGTGGTCTATAATTCACCGAGGTCAATAAAAAGTAGCTGCTGATGTTAGTGAGTTTTAGGGTTGGAAATAAACACGTATGAGTATACTTTCCTTTGAGAAGCTGTATGAGAAATTTCCCAAAGGCAGGAGAAAAGGCCTTTGGGACACAATTTTAATTTTCTTCATGCCTATTCATAGTGCGAATTAGGAATAATAATAATCATAATCATCATCATTTCACAGTCACTTCACATTTCTCATTAATATATACATTTTACAAAGAAAGGTAAATTATTCAATTTTGTTCCATACTTAAACATTTATGATTAAGTTCCATACTTAATCATTTACGTCAATTTTCCCTGTTCTATTTTTTATTAGGAAATTCAGAATGAAATATTTGACAAGATTGAGACGTGCACTCATGGTTTTAAAAATTACTATTCCCCATTTAGTTATTTAGCTGCTTTTATTCTATGAAATAGGATAAACTTTAGCCAGTAAAAAAAAAAAAAACACTTTAATCTTAGTCTGAATTTGTGGCTGTAAAAGATCTTCTAAAGTGAAAGTGTAAGTCAAACGTCATTTTTTTTTTTACTATATTCTACTTTTCCACCATCCTAGTGAAGTTTTAAAAAGCTAAATACGGTCTCCTTCCATTTTTAAAACCTTTTCAGCGGAAAACCAAGGGAAGGATTTTTCTCTTTTTTTTTCAGTACTGAAAAGGAAAATGGAAAAGCAGAGTAAGAGACTAATTAGGAGAGGACTTTTCAGTTCTCTTGAAAACAACACATTAGTTGGGATGTAAAAAAAAGCCCCTCGTGTATTTCAATTCTTTTCCTCAAAATAAGTAATTTAGAACAAGAATAAATTTTCAACAAAACTAAAGATTTTCCCAAATACTTTCCATTTTATCTGAATAAGCTTCAACTGCAAGTTTTTTTCACTATCTCATTAACTCCCTCCATTTCTTCCCCCTCTCCACATCTCCTTTCAGCCTCTGCCGAAGTCTTCCAGGAGTGATACAGCTTATTTTTTTACTTTGTTTAGTAGCTTAGCTGCCTCCCACCTGACATGAGTCTGAGCTGTTTTTCTTCATTTTACTCAATGTTGTTTGTAATTATTTAACCTAATTGATACGATGCCTCCTCTGGGTAGAGCCGGTTGCCATGACACTGTAAGAAATTACTCCATATTTCTCCATTCCTGGATCTTCCTGAAGAATTTATGCAGAACATCTTTCCTTCACCAGCTCCCTACCTTCACACACATCCATAAAAAATAATTGATGGTCTAATCCTTGCAGGCAGATTTGACTGGAATAATAGGGCTAAAATTTGGGGTGGTTTTTTGTAAAGTCTTCTTCTGCTAACACTGACCAAGACTGCACAGTGTGCAATCACAGAATTGTTTGGGGAGATTTTAGTTTGTGGAAGACCTTTAAGACCAGCAAGTTCAACTCTTCACCTACCATTGCCAAGGCCACCACTAAACCACGTCCCCAAGTGCCACGTCCACGCGTATTTTAAATCCTACCAGGGATGGTGACTCCACCACTGCCCTGGGCAGCCTTGTGCCAGCGCTTGACAATCCCTTCCATGAAGAAATTGTTCCTAATAGCCAGTCTAAACCTCTCCTGGCACAAATTGACACAGTTTCCCTTTATCCTGTCTCTTGTTCCCTGGGAGCAAAGCCTGAGCCCCACCTGGCTGCACCCTCCTGTCAGGGAATTGCAGGGAGTGATAAGGTCTCCCCTGAGCCTCCTTTTCTCCAGGATAAACACCCCCATCTCCCTCAGCTGCTCCTCATCAGATCTGTGCTCCGGACCCTTCCCCAGCTCCAGTGCCCATCTCTGGACACATTCCAGCCCCTCCATGTCCATCTTGTCATGAGAGGCCCAAAACTGGACACAGGATTTGAGGTGTGGCCTCACCAGTGCCCAGCACAGGGGGTGATCACTGCCCTGGTCCCACTGGCCACACTATTGCTGGTACAAGCCAGGATGTGAAGGCTGTGCTTGCCAAGGGCACCCAGAGGAAGGCAACAAGCAGTGAGTTGGCGCAGGCACAGGACCACCAGCACAAGGCAGCTCATGTGAGTATGGCTTAGGAAACAAGCTGGGTCACAGCTTTTTGCAAAGCCCCCCCACCACTCACATCAGTGAAAAACATGGAGGGGAAAAAAAATGCAGTTTACAGTGCACAGATGCCCAAGAAGATGGAGCCTAATCCTAAAGTTTCAGGCAACCTTCCTGTAACTCCAGCAGTGCAGTTTGAGACAGGGCCTTTCAGAACAGACATGAATGGCTGAGATGCTTTTAAAGGCTCTGCAGCTCTCAAGGAGTTTTACAGCTACAGAAAAAGGGCCACACTGAGAGGAGTTCCTGCAAAGAGCAGGGGCACAGTAAGGAGCTCCAGATGAAGATGACACCCTGCTTAGAAGACTGGTCCTTGGTAGAAGTTCCCCTGAATTTTGGCAACCCCAACCCCTCCTGCCTGGCCCCTAAGTGACTTCAAATCTCAATCACAATCTTCTCACAACCTCCTCTACCTCCTGGCCCAGACCTTTCCAACCAGGACATTCACTTGAAAACACGAAATGAAGCCAAAGCACGTTAAGTACACACGAAGCAGCATTAACAGCTCAGTCTGTACAATCCATTTTGGCCTGGCTTTGGACAGTGGTCACACTGCTGATATTACAATCCTCTGGGCAATTGTGAACAGTTTAGAGGACCACATTTTCATACCTAAGGCAGTTCGAATTGCACAGCATGGACATGGTGTATTTGTCCTTGTGAATGTTTCTAGCAAAACAGAGTATTAACTATATTCATTATTTTTACTTACACACACCACTGGAGCTGTGGTTCTGCTCAAAACTATGCACTCGATACTGCAGAAATTATACAGACTGGGAATAGCCAAGCTTTTCATGGTAAGAAAAAATCCATTCATTTTCATTTATATGTTATTAAGAAACTTGCTGAGCAAAACCTGCTTTTATTGTTGTTGATGATGATTCATTCACAAAGCTAGGAAAAAAAGCTAATGAAAACTTAAGTAAAAAGTCAAATAACAAAACTGTATCTGAAGTCCTTGATGTTATCTCCCTTTCCCACTTCAGAGGCATAAGGCTATTATGAAATTTCATTTTTTAAATTATTATTTGGGGCAGATCCATGCCAGATTCATGAACTGATTTATTCAGCTAATATATTTATTTTCATTTGTGAAAGACATTTCTGAGCGCTGCAACCAAAGCAACAGCAAATTAAAATTCTCAAAAGCTACAATTTACTGATTATAATTACTAAGAGCTTGCCTGTCTCCCATCTCATTTACACAAAATGGATTTACAGTCCATTTCCAGGTTCATCCCCTACAAGCAGTCAGCCAACAGCAAGTATTTCCAAGAACATAGACTTAGAGGGACTGTGTGAAGGGTGAGAAATGATCCTTCTGACCCTGTACAGGGCTCACAGATAATGTAAGCAAACCTGTGCCTACCCCACAAATCTCCTGCCTTGAGCAGACATGGGGTCATTAACTGCACCACAATTTGACAAGCAAAAGAAACGAATGTCACTAAGAGTCAGTGTGAAGCAGACATGGCAAAGCACATCCCCTCACAGTCACATTAACCATACATATACATATATTTATATTTGCCTTTGCCCTCTCCCCCAAAAGTATGTAGAGATCGATATGGCTCAGACTTTCTTCTTCTCAAGAAGCTTTGATTTTGAGTCCAAACTGGAAAGAAAGAATCATCTTTAGATTTAAAAACCGTGGGCAGGTGGGGATGGGTTATGGTGATAGGAATTAAAATTGAATCTGTTTTGTACTATTTTATATTCCACTAGGTAACACAAAATAATAAAAACCTCAAAGCTAAGGATGCTTAATGACAGAATTGAAAGGTCAGTTTGTCCCATACGGAATTTATCAGCCCATAATGAAATGAAAGGGACACAGAGTGCTAACAAGTTTTTAAAAGATGTTTTGGCAAGATCAGTTAAATGCCTCCTTCTTTGACAAATTAGCTTCTTCTATTGAAATAATATTCTCCCTCAAAGATTTTAACTAGCTTTAATAATCTGCCAATTTGCTTGCTAGTAAGGGATTTCTGCAGTGCCCCAGTGGTATTTGAATTCAGGCCATTCAGACTCATAAGGGCCACACTGAACATCTTTGTATTGAACCCTTGAGGATGTTCAGGCCAGCTACCCCTGTGGCACAGTCCAGTACTAAATCATTACGAGCAATTTGAAAGCAATTGTTCATCCAGTATCTTGATTTTTCTTAATTGCTGGAAGAAGAAAACTTCTGGTTTTGATCTCATGATCCTCACATAGGCTGAGATGACATCTGGGAAAGGCTACTGAACACATTTACCACAACTGATCTTCCACACGGTATTTTTCACTTTCCTTCAGATAAAAATAAAAAATAGAACTTCTCAGTACCAACTACTAAAAATACATAGCAGAGTCTTTCAGAAGCAAGTCTGTTTCTCACTATGTTTCACCTGCTTTATTTCAAATAGAAACTGAAGCATTAAAACTCCTCTTTGTTAAAATCATGGCAGGGGTAGCAGACCTATCCACAGAGAAGCAGTGGCTTTGTCCTCTGCATGGATCTAAAAGATGACTTAATACTGTACTGTCACTGATGAACTGGAGGCTCTGTAGGCTCTGTAGGCTGTTCACCAGCTCTTTGTATCCAGCAGCTGGTCAGAGAAAAGAACATTACCCAGCACTTTCTTTTCCTAACTAAAAATAATTTTTAACAGGTTCTAAATTTATGGGCTTTATATTTAAACGACAAAAAGAGAAGAAGAATCTGTATTAGGTGTAATGCCTTCTATTTAGAGAAGAGTGACAATAGACGTTCTGGAGAAAAAAAGTTACATAAAAACCGGAATCAGAAGAATCAAACTCCAGTGATTGCAGCAGTCCTCCCCTACGAGCTGACAGAACTTCTTTTCAACAGACCCTTGCTGGGAAGGGAGAGGAAGGGAAGGGAAAAGAGTAAAAGATGAGGAAGGAGGACTAAGGTTGGACTGAAAATATGCAATAATTCTTCCTGTTGTGGGTAGTAATAGCTTTAGAATATTTTTACCTTTTTTTATATGAACTCTTCATGATCCATTCAAAATCAATACAGAAAAGCTGCCACCTATTTTGAGAATCCAAAAAGTGTCTGTATCCTGACTGTCTGACATTATCTGCATTGTTAGAGGTGCTGAATTCACACCATTCTGACAGCAAATCTCCAGACTGACTCCTTTGCCCCAGGCAACTCCAGAGACGTATCTGGGAGATGTGTATTGATTTTAGCACCAGCAGAAGTAAAGAGGAAATGAAAGGGAAAAGGCAAAAGAATTTAGGCAGTGCTTTGCTTTGCCAGCCAAACACTATTTTTGACTGAGAAAAGAAATGACAAACTGGGTGATCAAAGATTTTAAGAAGTCAGCTGCACGGGGATGGCAAACACAGGTGCAATCTTCTCCTCTCTGCCCGTGTCCCCAACAACCACCTGACTGTGGTTATTTTAAGCCGCCTGTTTTCAGCTTTTCTTCTCAAGAAACGTACTATAAGCTGCTGCTTTTCCCACAAATAGCAGTAAACATGCAGCGAAAGGCATCTGACAAATAAAAGAGTATTACTTATGCAAAAAAGTATACCTTTTTAAAGACAAAACATCCTCTTTTATTTTCTCCCTTCTTTACAGGGAGTATAAAATGGCTATAGCATTTTCAGATGTTTTTCAGTTGCATGTTAATGTACTCAACTGTTCTTGCAAAAGTTGAAAAAAAAGCCTTCAAGAGTAGGAAGCATTTGCACAAAAAATACCATCTTGATAATCTGACTTTTTTTCAAGAAGCAGGCTTTTTTTCAAGTCTTTTAAAATACCAATTTTGGAAGAAGCATTCCATTTAAAATTTTACTTTTTCTCCTAATGCAATTATGTAATTGTATTAAATGCTCTTAGTCATAGAATTTTTTTTTTTTTTTAAAAAGAGGCCGGGGCAGGGTACTGCAGGCAAAACTGGTCTGCACACACAGCTCTGCTGCGATGCCAGGGTATTTCAGCATAAACATTCAGGACGCAGGATTTCACTTGGATGAGTGCCTTGCAAAGTGAAAACTGAATCACTCTTAGGGCCTTTGGACAGCATGGAAAAGATTCAGAGGAAAAACAGAAGCAGAAAACCAAGTTTAAGAAAATTCTGATGCCTGCATCACTGTGTTGCAATAAGAACTAACCCTGGAACTACTCAGAATCATCAGCTGCTTCTCCTTTTAATCTAAATATTCCTGAGTCACCTTCAATGATGCTTTTCTGCAGGGACTGAGAGACTCAGGAAAGATAGGGGAGGGACCAGGCAGAGGGACCTGCAGTCAGTGGAGGTTGCTGAAAACTCAGAGGATGTGGGAAAGAATTAGGAAGAGAGGCCAGGCTTGGTCACAGATGAGTGAGTTCATCTGGGAGAGAACAGCTGGGAAAGAAACAGGCAGGAACCCATGGAAGGGTGCAGGAAGAAGGGTCAGACAGAAAGGTGACCTGGAACCTCCAGAAGGTGAAAGATGTGGGACTGAAATCCCTCACACCACAGACGGTTCCTCAGGGAGATTTTCAGAGGGAAACACTCTGATGACCCTCAGGACACAGGGGAGGGCAGTGACTCTGCCATGGGGAACCACTACTGGCTCCTTTCCAAGAGCAGTTCTGGCTCCAGCTGCCTTTGTGGAGCTGGGTCTCAGGTGGGCAGAAGATCCTGGTAGCCACCCTGCCTCATAAACTGCTGTTCCTGGGATTCCCAACATTTAACCACCCACTGTGTTCAACAAGAAATCCACGAAACCTTGGCAAACTCATGTGGCCACTTCCATAGTGTTCTGTCCCATGCTCCCACACAGGCAGCAGGCAAAGGGCACCTGCAGAATTTAGAAGGTTTGTAGCTTCACCCAGTGCTATGAAGATTTGTTGTGGAGGGGCGTTTTTGTACTCTCTGGCGTTCATCCTGCAAAACAAATCCAGTTCAGCTGTCCACGTTTACTCACCCTTGAAAGTGGGTGTTTATTTTTGTCTTCAGATAACACTCCAAAGCTAGTTTCCTTTCACTAATACATCTCTATTAAATTTCTCTGCTAATTAAAGAAGCCAAGGCCATACCTAAGGAATTGGGAAATGCTCTAATGGAATTACCACTCTGACGTGGCTTGAATGTCACAATTTCCTTCTCCAACATAGCAAAATCTTGACAATCACCGTAAAGACAAAGAGCGAGAATAAATGCTGCTGGCTTTTTCAGGGGAAACATCATCATGGATATTAACACCTTCCGTGTTAACAGTAATATAAGGCATTAAATATAGCAGCCTTAGTGACTGAAATGCCTATAAAGCATCTCTCACAAGATAAAATGTAAAGAAACCTCTGGGCTGAGAACCACCCTGGAAAACTACAATTAAGATATCTACAGCATTCCATCAGACTACAAATACAGTCCATTTCAATTTCTCTTCATATTTAATTAGTTATCTAAACTACTTTAACAGCAGGTTATGCAGCATTTATGTTTTTGTCATCATATCAAAGCTCTCTCACCTTTTCACTGTAACATTCCTATGCAATAGGGATACAGTCTTTTCATTGTCTACCACATCACCTTAGGAAAGAGGTTAAATGGACCCTCAGCTTTACAGAGTGGACAAGGACATGGTTAAAGAGCCAGGCTGTCTAACACAAGGTCTCTTGTCTTTCACACCCCCACTGCTTCTGCATTTAGCAAATGAAACACAACTAAGACAGACACTCTAATCTAGGGAGCACTGACATCCCTGGTTTGGGGGACCTTTTACAAGGTTTTTTTTTGCATTACAGCTGTTCCAATGTATCATCTTTGAAAGTCAATGTACTGTGAGGTATTTAATATTTAAATTGGTGGGGCTGTTGAGTGGATACAGAGCTGGCATTTAATTTTTTTAAAAGAGGAGGGAAACAAAAAAAGGAGAGGTGGAGGAACAGCAGGCAAAATCTTCTTTTTAATTAAACATTGTTATTTAAATAATAATAATAATGATAATTTTCACTGATGAATTTTACCCTGAGTCAGGGAAGTTAGCTTCTAAGAAACAGAGTCATTGGGATGAAAAGGAAGGAGAAGATGTTGAGGAACAATTTTGACAATGCATTTCCTCCTCTTTTTTGTTTGATACTCTTGATGAACATCTTGTCAGCAGTTCTAATATGTAGCTCTAGAGCTGATCAAAAGCTGGGATAAGCAAATGGAGAAGTTGTAAAGCAGTAATCTGTGAGTTTTCTAGCAAAGTGAGAGTGAAAAATAAACCAGCATTTGAAAAATGCCTTCTTGCTGTCTGTAGGAATAATTGCTTAGCAATAGTTGAGCATCAAGTCCCAAATTTGCTCAGATTAGCCTTTTCCCCATACATACTTTACAGAAGGTGGAACACAAACCAGATCATCACAGAAAACAAATTACTGCAATGCTGAGCTCAAAGCTATCCTGAAAACCAACTCTAGTCCACAGCTGCACAAGAGCACATCCCTGCAAAGCTGCTTGTGTGGATGCTGGGAGCCAGTACCATTCCCAGCCTCCTGCACTCCCTCTGCCCTTGGAAAATCAAGTCTTGATATCAAGAGCATAAGAGTGTCACAGGACCTCCAAGCCCTACCCTGCCTGCCAGCCACAGGACTTGCCACAGACAAACAAGAGCAACTTCCAAATCAACTTTCCAAACACCATGATTATTTCCACAGAGTGACAGACAGAAGGGAAAAAAATAAAGAAAGGGAGTGAGCACTCAAAGTGAAAAAATGTAAACAGCAGATGGTTTTACTTAACTGGCAAAAAGGGAAAAGTAAAGGAAAAAAACAAACCTTCATTAAAGGGGCTAAAATATTGTCGATTAGAGTCTCATTTGAAAAATTGATGCGTCATGGGAAGCTGAAGAGCTCAAAAGGAGAAAAATTATAGGATGCAAAGGCTTTCATCGCTCCATCCTCAGTCTCTGCTCTGTGCTGGCCAGTACATCTATATTCCTGGTTGGGTTCAAATACAGCCAAAGTACACTCAAACCCAAACCTTCCTGTTACTCTCTGAGCCTCAACATCCAGCTCATTTGCAAATCTTCCTAACTCAAATCCTCCCAGAGGACATCACTGCAATAATATGATAATCACATTTACAGGACTCATCACAGGAGTAGTTTATTGTTCATCTAAGCCAGTGGTACCCCTGGTAAGGTAACTTGCCACTGCTTGGCTACATTTCCTGCCCTAAATGCCTCGCATTAACTTTCTGTTCAGAAATAGCTGGTTGTCCCTTGGAACATATTTGGATATGTGCATAAAAGCATTTACTAATTCTCTTCCCACCATGTCAGCCTTTAACCAGAAACAAGGTAAGAAGGCACTGTACGGGATTCAAAGATGTGCTTACACAGAACTCCACTCAACCTGGAGCCCAGTAGCAGAATTAGCAAAGAGATTAAAACCACGAGATCAAGGAGTAAAATTTCTGATGGAATTAGGATCACGAGGTAAAGGAATTAACTTCTCGAGGAGGAGCAGAAAGTGCCTTGAAATTCCCCTCCTGCATGCTCCACAAGCAGAGGATGCTGTGCCTCTCTTTTCCTTTTTTCCCCACTGCATTGTTTTTTCAGGCCAATAAAAGCTCAGAACATTTCAATCTGACCATGTTGGTTGTTTTACTTACGGAAATATTAAAATTGAAGTGCACTTATTTTATTATAAAACGAAGGTGCACTGTCCTTTCCATGAAGGCACTTCCACTGCAAACAAGCCCCTTGCACAGAAAAACCATTCCAGTTTCTCCCCAGGTTTTAACATGAACCCAGGTCATTACTGACATGACAAAATCTCAGCCCTTCTTCCTCCATGAGGTCTGGATGAGGAAAACCACACTTCTCTGCCATTTTTTCCCTTGGACCATCTCTGCCTGTAGCTTTGCTCATCCTTTGCAGAGGTGAAATCTCAGGGACCTGCACAAAACACACAGAAGTGAGCTCTGCCCATGCAGCCACTGGAAGGAAGAGGCAAACTGAATCCTCCTCCTCAGAGAATCTAGCACAGCTATTTGGTGCTTTTATTTCCTTAATTCACAGAGATCCGTCCAGTGGGACTCCTTTGTTTCTGAAGTAAGTTTGCTGCACTCTTTACTAAGTGCTTGATTAATGGACAGCTCTGTAGGTACTGACTACAAAAAGGTGGGAGTCTGTCCTTTGTGTGGGAAAAGTGTGCATCAGATTTTCCAGTGAAAAATGGGCAAGATTAAAGCCAAAGCAAACAGAATGACTGCTACGAAATGGGCCCAAAGTGCCTTTTAAATATACGTTTAAAATATCTCCAATATTCTGAACTTAAAGACTTTGACAACATTATTCTGTGAAAAAGCTTATTTATCCTGCATAAAGAACGCAGAGCGCTCACCTCCCAAAGGAAAGAAAATACTTATGGCTGTTGCTGTGATAAATGTTTCAAACAACAGCAGAATATCTCCTCTACTAGCACAAAGAAACACAGGGAGCAAACCTCACTGCCGGCCCTCACAACCCAGTTCACTTACATAGTTAGGGCTGGAAAAGAGGAAGAAAAATTCCTGACCATAATTAATTTTAACCTTTTCTAATTTCACCATGATTCATGTACAAAAATATTTTCATTAACTAATCCATACAATACTGAGCTACATACTTAGCCTAATTAGATTACAGGAATGGTTTTAAATCAGGAAGGTTTAATTAGCAGCAATTATTTCCCATGCTATTTCCACTACGTGATGGGATCACATGGATTATTTCGTAATGAAACAAAAACCAGTATTTTTCTTGCAATTCCATATTCTTCTGTGATGCACAACACAGGCTTCACTCTCTGCCTATACAAACAAATCAGCCACAAAAAACAACTCTGAGTTGACAGATACTCGCTTTCACATCTCAACATCACAAATACACCCAGCAAGAGAAGAGAAGAGAAGAGAAGAGAAGAGAAGAGAAGAGAAGAGAAGAGAAGAGAAGAGAAGAGAAATAGAAAAAGGAAATGGGGATTGAGGATTTCCTTGTTTTATTGAAAGGATGCCCTGCAAATCAGCCTCCAAGATAACGCACTCCATGCTCTACCTTGTCACAAAAAGTGAGCTGAAATTATTACCACGCTGCATAGCTGTGCTACGGATCCTGTAGGTCTCCCCTCATTGTCAAAACAACAGGGGTAACGTGGAAACCAGGACTTTGCCCTGGGACAACACAGATGGCCTGATCCCAATTACTGCCAAACAGAATTCCATAGCTGCATGCACAGTCGTGCTACAACAGCAATTTGGGGAGAAAGACTAGGAAAAAATGCAATTACCATGTTCACAGAAACCATTTCAAGAAAAAACAGTGTATGAGGATAGAGTCTCTGAAGATAACAACAGGATAATTGACCAAACATCTCAACCTGATCTACAAGACACCCAGACTGCCTAAATGGAATTGAGTAAAGTCCATTGTTCAGTACTGGGCTCTGAAATAAACTAATAGACTCAAAACCTAAGAAATGGATTTGTCAAAAATTAAATTTGCCCTCATTTTGTGATACTCCCAACCAAATCTTCTGAGTGGGATATTAATTTTCTTGATATTTTTATTTCAGTGTCTTGAATGTGAAGCGGCTATAAAACGAAGGAAAGAGGATATTGCAAATATAAAGCTGATTGCCAAATTTCATTTGGGGCAGGAAATGGAAGTAAGGCAATACTGTGTCTCGCAAAAGTATATTCAGCATTGGGGTTTTTTTTAATAAAGAAAGTAAGAAAATTAAACCATCATCTGCAGACTGAACACTGCATTCCCCAGCTGAGACAGTTTCACCTTCCACTCTAAACTTCCTTCCTTTCGTCAGTCTGATTTGTTTTGGCCTGATATTTTCCAACGTCAAGGTGAATGTTCCTAGGAAATCTGAGGGAAAATTATTTTGGCTGGTTTTCATCTGTTGTAGCTCTACATTAAAAATACAGAGTTTTTCATTAATTTTTGGAAGCATGTCTGAGAGTAACAGCAGCTACTGGCACATGTATCAAATTCAGTGCAATTATTGATCACATTAGGATAAAATATACATAAAAACTTTGAAAATATCCTTCCAATATGAAAAGCATTCAAAACCAACATTTGTTCATCTACAGTAGAACTGAATTTATTGGGCTTTTTTTTTAAGGTTAATCTAAAATGTTTCAGACAGAAACAGGTTGAAAGAACAAAAAACCAAGAGAATCTAATGCAGAAAGTGCAAAGCAATTTAAAACCAAAAACAGGGAGAGCTCGAATTGGTTTCCTGCTCTTTATGAGGGGAAAAAAAAAGTGTCCAATATTAATTTACTCTTAAGGCTTAGCACTCCAAGACCTCATGCTCAGAGGTCAGGGGCCTCTGAGTAGTGGCTTGATGGCTCATCTTAACCTTGCTGTTATCTCGCATATCCTCTTTATGACTAATATTTCTGTGCTGTTTCTGAGAGCAAAAGGAGAGAGAGGAGCAGATCCTAAACCAGTTTGAAACGTTCTATTCTGATTGCAGTGGGAGACGTTTACAGAAAATAGGAACATGATGTTAAAGCCAAGATCTCTCTGACAGTGAATGGGTCATGAAACTCCCCAAAACTGTCAAGTGTTTTCAGTATCTGCATATTATCCTATGCAACTCCCATTTCCAGTGTCTATAATGGGACTTCCAAAACCTTTTGCGTATTTATAGCAGACACCTGTTGTGGCTTTGTTGTGAGAGCCAGGTATTTCCTGCCCTTCTACTAAATAATACTGGCCTTGCCTTAAACATGCTACTATAATATCAATTTAAAAGATCAGGATGTATCAGACCATTGCCTTTATGCCTACATATGTTCATCACATTTGTCTGAGAAGCATGAGACAGGGACTAATTTCAGCACAAATCTGTACTGTTCCCATGCACCCTGGCTATATTAATCCTGGAACTATTTACCACAGAACACACTGCTCCTGGTAGAAAGAATTGCCTCCAGCCCTGTTTGTTAGGCTGCATCCACTGAAGCAAAACAACGTATGTATTTTATTGTTTTTTAAATTAGGATGAACTACAAGGTTCATCTGATTTATTCCCACAAATGCTACAGCTCACGCCCACATGAACTCTTGGCTATCATGGAATATCCTGACTGCAGGCAATTAGACCAGCCAGAGCAATGCACAATATCCCACATTTACCTCTGCCTTCACCCCAGCTTTTAAGCCATAGATTGGCAAAAATTTAATGTCTCCTGCACTCTTTGAATTTAACCCAAGGTCTGAAACAGTTATGTGGAGTCAGCTACAAAAATTCTGATTAATTCAGTGNCAGACTTCTTTTTTTTTTTTTTTTTTTTTATTGCTGGAATATTGTAATTTGTTTTTCTTGGTTCCCTGTAACTCGGAACGTGGTTTGGTACGCGCTTTACAGAAAACAGGCGGAGTTCCTGCCCCCAGCCATTTAACATTTAAACCAATAAATCAGGCACGGGTTTGGAGAGGAGTAAAGCACCACAACATTTATCAAATGCCAAAGTGCATGATTCCACCAAATGTCAGATCTGGAAACTAAACTAAAAAGTTTAACTTTCCTAGATGAAAGCCTCAACCTTTAGACATCCCCACCCAAAAGCTCTTGTTTCTATATCAAACGCTGCCAATTAAAAGTGGCCACAGCTGAGTCCTTCTCCTTCCCGTGCACAAATCAAAACACATCAGTGAGCAGCCTCGATGTGTTGCCATTACACCTGACCATGCTTTGCTGCTGCAATTACAACCTGAGAGACAATAAACTTATGGGAAAGATTAATTCTGACAATCTCATTGTAGTAACACAAAAACCATGAACGATGTCGTGCCACTGCAGAGACGTCTGTGTCACACTGACACGATGATGTGCCTTTATCCACAGCAGAAGTTTGGTTAGAAACAGCAGAGCAGCACACAAAGGAAGAAAGGGACAAATGCCTTTTGCAGAGATAAAGAACAGAGGAGGAACTCTGTTCCCTTTGAATTTACAATATTTCAGCAAACATCCTCTTTGCTGCCTTCTCAGCTGGCTGAAAATGGATTAGAAGGTGAGGATGCATAACTTCTCTATGGCCCATTATTTCTTATTATCATCCAGATGGAGCGTGGCTATTAGAGCACCACTAAAAACTCTAATGAACTGCAGTGTTGTAGATTACTAATTCTCCAACAGCATGTTTGTGTATCAATAACAGACTGTAAAAACAACAACAACCTGACTAATTAGGCTAGACCAAATCTGCTCAGCTCGGCTTCCTGTGCCTCCTGTTCTGGGTGTTCGTGTGGGTGTTCAGTACTGGTGCAGCTTCCATTAAACCCCTTTCAAAGCCTCTAATCACCCCGTATAATATTGAAAACATTCAGAAACATTTGTTTAAATGCTTATAAGAAGCATTTAAACAAGAGCACACTCATGTGTAAACCATATGAACAATTTTCTCGCTATTTTGTCTGTAATGCAGGGGAGTTTACATCTCAGTTGTTCCTAAAACAGGAAGATGTGGGAGGGCCCCAACATTTATCATTAAGTGTTCTGTTTAGCAAAGCACTTAGGATTTAATTCATTAATACTTTCTGGTATTCCTGGGCTTGTTTGGGCTTTTAACAGGGTAAACAGAAACTTGTTCTAAGCTTGTGCTTTCATTTGATTTGCTCCCATAGCAGTCAGTGGAAA
This sequence comes from Oriolus oriolus, assembly GCA_013400235.1. Taxonomy (NCBI): domain Eukaryota; kingdom Metazoa; phylum Chordata; class Aves; order Passeriformes; family Corvidae; genus Oriolus; species Oriolus oriolus. The sequence goes on along the minus strand of VXBT01008392.1, from coordinate 781,751 downwards.
ATAAAAAGAGCTTCAGTGCTGGGCCCCACTCTGAAGCTTGGGAAAAAACTACTTTTTTCAAAAATGGCCAAGGCAGGCTGTGGGATCTATGAAGTAAAACTGCAGCCCTGCTCCAAAGCTCATCAACACACACATGCAAATAAGGTGCATCTGGTGCAACCCCTGGAAAATACTAAGGAAGTTCAGCCAATGAAGATTTATTATTCTGAAACAGAGTAATGTTTCAGATAAATCTCTGTAATTCTGTCGTTTTACATCCCATTTAACAGCCAGTGCCGCCCCTCGAGTTCCCAGAGGAGACACAAAGCGAAACACGTGGTGGGGCTCAGCACAGCATCGCTCCCGTGGAACCACACACACCCAGCCTGGCACCTCACTGAGCAGGGCTCTCCGCTAAAATCACCTCGTGCACGGGGCAAGGGAAGGTTGGCCAACAACCTCCAAGGGCTGTGGCCGTGCCACAGGTTTTGTAGGGATCTCACACACTCATCTTCCCCTTCTCTCCTCCTTCATTCATCTTCAGACAAGAAGATTTGATTACAAGATTCTTCTTGCATGACCAATCTTCACACACATTTAATTATTTCAGACTCACAGCCATTATACAGTTTCCGATATGGCACTGATGCCAGCAGCTTTATTCTGAACTCCTTTCTTACCTTATTGACTTGCCTTTTTTTTTCCCCCCCTTTCAAGTGCTAATGTAGAAAGATTGTGTTTGATTAACTAGAAAGTTACATTTCCTTTAGGTAAGGTGGACTATCAATTTGAGCAGGAAATGCTTGCATTAATGAGGCACAGTATGCCTCAATTTCCTATTCAAAAATAAGGGACTGGAAGCAGGCATCAGATTTTGGGCTTTGAAATGTTCCTAGTAGAGGAGGAAGAAGGGCAAATACAGCTTGTCCTTTCACCATATAGAGGAATGATGGTTTGTTCCCATGTCTTTACCAAACAGGGGTCATTCAAGCATATCATGTAAAAAAAATAAATTTCCATACATGGGACCTCGTTGAAATGGATGCTGAGGTTTTTGCAATACACCTAAGTGGATTTTAGGCATGAGTCCTAGCGACCTTCAGATGGGACTTACCCCCCTAATTCCTTCTTGCCTGTATTTGGAAGACCCACCAATAAACCTGAAATGTCAGAAATGTTCCCTTCATCATGGCTTGTGGCCAGAGAAACACTTAAAGGTAAGTTCTCATTAAGCAACAGTGAGGTCAGCGGGACTATTCCAGGGCTTAAAAACACACCACGAGTTTAAGGTTCCCAGTTCAGGAAGCACTGAAGGACTGGGATAATGGGTTTAAAAAACAGGCAGGAATTCATCACACCTCGTTCTGCCCTCCTAGCCTTTAACTTCACATCATTTCATCACATATGAGGTAAGAGAGATGAGACCTAAGGGGTGCAACACCCATCCAAAGGATCACAGTGTTTGCCTGTGTGACACCGGTGCTGAGTTCAGGTTGTTCAGCCTTGCCAACACAATGTAAGGATCACAACTCTTCTGCAGCTGCCACCATTACTGCACAGCTGTTGGAACGTGCATGCAAACCCACAAATTTGGTAGGGCCATGGATACAACTGCTCCTCCCATGTTCCAGCTTCAGGAAAAATCCAGTTTAAGGGGCTTTTACCTCAGCACTGACCATCTTCCACTGAGGAAAAACTGGCACAACTCTCTCAACGCAATGCCATTCCTACAGAGCTGGGCTTTTCCCACAGAGGAATTCAGCCTCCACTCCATCTCCCACTGTCACATCACCATGCAGGAATCAGCAGTAGATATTAATAAACCCTTTTCCATCAACTTCATCCTATTTCAATTCTGATTACACTTCACAATAGAGCTTTGAAATGTGCTTTAATTTTCATGACACACTTTAGAAGAAATTAAATATTCTGCTCTACTAGAAAATGCTTCATGTTGTTACGCAACAAAAATGTAGACAAAGTAAGATAAAAGCTGACTAATCTTTCAACTTTTTAGAAATATCTTTTTCTATCTGATGGTCTTCTTCCTTTTACCTGCTCGCTTAGTTTCCCCTGGAAAAAGGGAGAAATTTCTGAAAGTAAGAAAATTGCTTCCAAATTTCTCTTTTCTCTTTTTTTCTCAGTCTTTAAAGAAAATTTTACTTCCATCCTTCTACTATTCTTTCAGTATGTTACAGCAAAAGATGCAGCATTTAAAAAAAAGAAGAAGAAAGAAAAAGAAATATTCTTTACTTTAAAGAAATAAATACAAGGGAAAAAAAAGGGGGAATAAAATTTCCAGTATAATTTTTTTCTTTCTTTAGTGTAAATTTTTATTAACAAAAAAGTTGTGATGAAAACCCAGAGGCAAGAACTTTTAGCTCAGAACTACATTTCAGTTACAGAAAGTTTGAAAGCCAAAAAAAGTCAGAACTCCTGTACTGAAATTAATCACTAAATGTTTAGGGATGGTCAGCCACCTAGAGAAAGTGAGCTTTGCTAGATTGGCCTTGCCAAGATGTAATAGGGATTTGTAGCTGTACCTTACTCTTCCTCCAGCATCATAGAATTTTAGGCTTGGGAGGGACCTCAAGGGATTGCACTCCTGAGGGAGGAGCGAGGATACCTGTAGCAAGACTCATCAATGAACTGGAGTCCATCAAATCTGCTGGTGGCTCCACCCACGATCTGGAAAGTTTTGCCCAAGCTGAAAAATTTTGGTGGACTGGTGTTGGAAATCCCTGTTTCCACCATCACTCTTTCGTTCCCTCCCAAGTGGCCTGACTGCCCTCCAGGAAACACAGAGGATCAATATTTTTTTCCCTTTCAAGCACACTCTTTCCATGGTAGAAGTCAATCTTCGTGTTCCCCTTAAGCTTCCATCAGCTTAAGCCAAAGTCAGTTCTTCCGACTGTCCCCTTGAGATCCTGCCTTGTAAACACATTTTTATGATCTCCTCTCCCTCCAGCTGGTCTACAGCTTCCTTAAAGTGCTGTATCTAAAAAGGCAAGAAAAAAGGTGCCTACCCAGTCCCAGTCCCAGCAGAACAAATGCCTTTTCAGCTTGTTTGTGGCACTGCTCCTGATACTTTCCAGGGCGAGATTTACAGGTTTTACCCCACTGCTGTGTTGTTACATTCGGTCTGCAGTCACCTATCCCTATCCTCCTCCAATATCCTCCAAAATCCTCCCCAGCCTCGCAGCACCAGAGCCAGTTATTCCATAGACTGTGCTTATGCATTTGATTGGCCCTCTTTGCACACGGTGTATCGCATTTCCCTCTCCTGACATTCACCTTCCTGATTTGGGGACGCCTTTCCAATTTATTGGGATCATTATGGATTCTGACGCTGTCATCTGAACGGCTTGCAACCCTTCCCATAACTCTCCCAGTGTGCTCTCTCTGTTCTGTCACTCATCCCTGCTAATGAAAGTGTTGAACAGAATCACACGCAGGGCAAAAATCTCACTGGCAATTCCCTCCAAGTTTGACAGCGAAGCCCTTGATTATATTTTGAGAGAGATTGTTCAATCAGTTATCGCCAATTTTGTTATGACCGTGTTGAGATCATCTCTCACTCGTTCACTGTGAGGCCACTAACTAAAAAACTGTCACAAGACTTCTAAAGAGTGCAGATATATCGTATCTACTCAATTCCTTTTATTCTCTAGGCAGTTATCTTGTCAAAGAAAGAAATCAGATTAATTTGCCACGAACTCATCTTGACAAATCCACGCTGGCTGCCGGCCAGTGAAAGAAATCTAGTTTTAATCATTCATGACCAAAATATTCCTACTGAAAGGCAACTGGATTTGACTCAGCACTCACAGGGATGCACAGCAGGTACCCAGGGGAGAGATGCCAGTTTGGATGCTCTCCTGTCCTTCCTCCAAATGGAAGGGAAAGGGGTAAAGCTCTTTAAGGAGGAACCTGCAGTCGTACTCCCATGCAGAATATGCTTCCACCAGTGGAAAATTTTTTCTCGGTTCTACCAAAGTACTTGCAGAAAAAGCCACAGGAAAGATGAACGAGGATGAGAGACATACAGGCTGAGTCCTCAGTGCTCTCAGAATGTTCAAGAGGAACACGACATTGTACTACTTCAGACCTACAGAAAGGAAGCAACGAGAAACCAGGAACTGGTATCTGTCATCCTTCATCCAATTACCTGAGATCCCCAAGTACTACCAAAGGTGTTCCAGTACCCCAGGCAGCACTGTGATAATGAAACCTCCTAGAGACTGGGGCTTTTCATATATTTTACAAAACCAACATAAAACGTCAGCGTCTCTGGATGTGCGACAACGTCACACCGTTTTTCAGTTCTGAAATTCAACCTAACAGCATTTAAGCATGGAAATCTCTTGCTAGACATGAAAAATAGTATTTTAAGGCCTGATTCACAGGTATGATTCAAATTTTCTACAACAGGACACTTGCTAAAACAACTTGTCTCCTCGCTGAACTGCCCATCCTGACTTCCCACTCCAGCTGATAAACCCCAGCAGTTACCTGCAAGCAAAATTGGGCCAATATTAATGAGATTTAACAGAAAATACCTGTTTGTCCCACTGAAAGCAGGGCCCAGTGAGGAGCACAGCTCCACTGATATCAGGGAGGACTTACCTGTTAACTGGCCTGACTTCCTTGGGTAAGTCTCCCTTTTAAATGCCAAACACACACAGGTTTTATCTCCTGGGCACACAAAATTAACCAAGTATCTCTGCGCAGACGCAGACTTGGATCTCTCACTTGGCTCTCTGAAACTTCAGAACAGGCAAACACAAAGGATCTCCCGAGCCCCTTCCATCCAAGCGGTGTGATACCCTGGGGATTATCTTTTATCTCAGATTTGTTTATCCCTCTAGCACAATAAGCTATAAAACTGAGCTGTGTTGCATTCTTAGCCAGTCAGATATATTTGCTGATCTAGCTGGGCTAATTAAAACTTTCTGCTTCCTGAGTGATACAGTTGTTGTGAGTAATCCAGGACTACCTGATAATCCCTCTGGGACCATCTCAGGTGATTGCTTGCACTGTGTGTGAGCATAAAGGTTGATTTTCCACATTTACGTATCACTTATTCAATAACAATTTTCAGTTGTTTTAAATAATATAGCTCAATAGCATGAAACAACATTTCCTTCTTCATTGTTACCTCTCCCACTCACTGTCCTATCTCTCCTGATACCATAATTTCCTTTAAACACATCAAGCCAATGACAATAAAAGTAAACCTTATATAAACACATGCTAGCTATAACCTTGACAAAAAAAAAATCCCATAAAGCTTCCCAAGGAGGCTGTTTTACAGTTTTAAAGCTCTTTATACAAAGAAACATGTTTTTGCTATGAACTTGAATCTAAATATCTAAAAATCCACTGCCATGACAGAATTACAGCAAAACAAGGCACATATGGCACCAATCTGGTGGATACAACCAGGTGCTGGAGCATGTCCTGAGGAGGGAAAGGGAGCTGGGGAAGGGTCTGGAGCACAAGTCTGATGAGGAGCAGCTGAGGGAGCTGGGGGTGTTTATGTTGCCCTCTACAATTACAAAGGAGGATACAGCCAGGTCTCTTCTCTCAGGTAGCAAGTGACAGGACAAGAGGAAAAAGCTGCAAGTTGCACCAGGGGAAGTTTAGATTGGATATTAGGAACAATTTCTTCACAGAAAGGATGTTGAGCACCAGAACACGCTGCCCAGGGCACTGGTGGAGTCACCATCCTTGGAGATATTTAAAAGATGTGTAGATGTGGCACCTGGGGACATGGTTTAGTGGTGGGGTAATGGTTGGGCTCAGTGATCTTACAGGTCTTTTCCAACTTAAACGATGATTCTGTGATCTCACTCTTACACTGAAGTTCCATTAAAAAGTGGATGATGCCACATCTTTTACTCCCTAAGAGTAATTTGTTTTTTTACTGTAGGCTACTGATGTGTTTATAGTCTTAAGGCTTTTCCGTGCAGCTGCTCAGGGAATATTGAGATTGCCAAGTTCTGCTGCTGCACTGAGACCAATAACCTGCCTTGAAATACTTCATCTGCCCTGGCTGTGAGATGTAAGTAAGAGTAGTAACAACTAAAAGATATCACAGAAAGATCTTGATACCCTTGCCTTGTACAGCTAATAGCACTTGAAGTATGGTTCAGCAGTCCAAAAGTGTCAAAATGCTTTTTCAGTGGCACTCAAGAGGGGAAATTTTCACTTGCAAAGCAACTTCTGCTAACTTTCTGTGCCACTTTCTTCTTTTTGCACTAATGGGTAAATGCGAATGAGCAGTTTTACTCTCTCCTGATTTCGGCATTGAAGAACTTATCACCCTTCTCATTGCTTGAGGATTACATCTGCATGTAACAAGCTGCACAAAGAAACTGTGGATGTCCCATTCCTAGAAGTGTTCAAGGCCAGGGATGGGACCCTGAGCAACCCTGCACACGGCAGGGAGATTGGAACGAGATGATCTTTAAGGTCCCTTCCAACCCAAACCATTTTATCATTTTGTGATTCTAAGAAGCAATTATGAGCTTGCTAGCAGGGCCATATCGTTGTTGGAAGAGATGTTCTCCCCACTGGCTCCCATTTTGAGAAACTTCAAGAGCAGCACAAAAACTGGCACCAGATGTCTACTGCTGAAGAGATCTAACAAACCCTTCTGCAGCTCCTTGATGCAGAGCCACGTCTCTCCCACATCCCAGATCTCTGCAGGAAAAGAAACTGCCCTTCCACAGAACTGACTCTTGTAGGACACCCTCAGGGGCAGAGTTGGATTTCAACCACGGCTAAACACTCAAGCCCATGAATTCCTACAGATGTAAAGCCTTCTCATATTAGTATCTGTTGCTAGGAAAAATACGATTTAATCTACGTTGCTGGCAGTGATTTTTGCTGGAAGGTGCTATCTTACACACGTACACTTTCCTCAGGATCAGAAATTAAATCCTATGGGCTCTTGGGATTGCTTGTCTGGGAGTCTGCCAGACAAGCGCTTTCCTGCGATGATACACTGTTGTGTCAGCGCGTGGGCTCAGCCACTGCTTAACAAATCTGCTAGATAAACTTCCATGATTCATCCAAACAGCATTCAAGTGGCTAACTACCATCTATTGGCAGGGAACTGACGAATGCTGCTCTAACAATGAAAGAACCCACTTAAACAATGAATTAGGTTTGACAGATCAATGGAGACATGACTGACAGCCCCTGGCACCCCACGTCACAGCTCCAAAAGAGCTGAGCAGCAGCAAGGGGGGTGCCATGAGCAATCAGCAGCCTTTCAGCATTGTTTGCCAAATACAGGAGAGTTTAGGGCCAGAGGTGGCTCAGATGAGAGCATCTCACTGGTTTTAAAAAGGAAAGAGCATGTCCTATTCTCTCTGTTTTTTAAAATTAGGAGGGCAGGACATCTATGTGTTTATCATAGATAACTAAGATATCAATGATATCTACATTTATGTGTCTAGCAGACACCTTCTAGTGAAATATGTCCCAGCCCATGGCAGGGAGATTGGTAGTGAATGACCTTTAAGGTCCCTTCCAACACAAACCATTCTGAGATTCTGTGATATCCAAAGGAACCCACCCACACTCTCCTTCATCATTTCTCCCCTGAACAATAATAACTTGGGATCAAAGTGACAGCAGTTACATCTGTCTCCTTCTCCAAGCTGAAAATCATGAACCTGAGTGTTTTAAGAGGAAAACAAGAAGCTAGCATTTGGAGCCATTAAACTAGAAACTCCTGGAAAGAGGTGTCTAGAAATTACTTCCATTTTGTAGAGAAGGTATCCCATACAATCACTACAACAAATTCTTCTGCTCATATGCAAAACCAATGTGAATTGCCAGGCCTGTTTTCATCATAATTTAAAACCAGTCACTGAAAAATATCGTCTCTCCCACAACCATCTCCCCATAAAACTGGAGTAAATAGAAGCCAAAGTAATTATGTACATAGATAAAAGTATCTCGCTAAAGGAAGAACAACAAAGCACCCTTTGCTCAGCAATTCTGGGGACCAATGGATAACTGAGAGATTCTTCTGTGTCTTTCACAACTTGAGGAACAGTGAATTATTCAATGTTCATTGACACTCCTGCCTTTGATATCTTGTTCTGACCTTCCCTTGCTGCATGGCTCATTGGAGCATTTCAGTGACCAGTGGAATAAAGTGGATTTCTGCAATTGCTTGGATGAAGTACTGTCTAGGTCCACTCAGCTGGACAAATAAACTCCTGTAATTGCTGTATTTATTGGGCCAGACTGATGCTGTAATCTGCTCTGTGCCATTCAGAGCCATTTCATTGTTGCACATGGACAGGGGCAAACCATTGCTCGAGGTTACACGAGAAGCATGAAATGTGTCAGAGACCCTCCGAGGCCCAGGCTGGGGGCTGCTTTAACCTGGCAGGCAGCTAAAACTCCCCCAGCCACCTGCTCACTCAATCTCCCCCAGCAGAATGGGGAAAGAATCAGAAAAAAACGGCAAAACTCTTGGGTTGAGGTAAGCACAGCTTCACAGGACAGAAAAGGAAGGGGAGAAAATAATAACAATGATAAAAGAATATAAAAAACGAGAGATGCACAATGCTATTGCTCACCACCTGCTGACCAGTCACCCTCCAGCCCCCCCAGTTTTATAGTTCAGCATGATGGCATATGGTGTGCAGTGTCCCTTTGGCCAGTTTGGGCCAGCTGTCCCAGCTGTGTCCCCCCGTGGCTCCCCGTGCCCCCCAGCCTCCTCGCTGGCAGGGAATGAGAAGCTGAAAAGTCCTTGACTTCATGTGAGCTCTGCTCAGCAACAACTAAAACTTCAGTGTGTGATCAACAATATTCTCATTCTAAATCCAACACACAGCACTGTACCAGCTACTGGGAAGAAAATTAACTCCATCCCTGCCTAAACCTGGAATCTGGGAAGCTGGCTGCTTTTCTCCTAGGGAACGTACAGGAAGGAAGAAAGCATGACAGTACTCTTGTTTAAACATTCACACTTGTTCCTTAAAAAACCCCCAACTCTCCTGCATTTTTCAAGCTGTTTCACTGGACCACACTGCCACCTTCCCCAAAATGCTTTTTCCCTTTTACTTTCTGCTCACTGAAGGCCTGGCTGTGCTGAGTTGCAAGGTAGTGACAGTGGTGTATGAAGCAAAAGTTTCTTTCTGTTCTCTTTCTTGATACGTTCTTTTTTTTCTTTCTTTTTTGTGAAAGACAAACCCAGTCAGTTTTACATCTGCATCTATGGCTGTGCTGCAGAAACCTCAAAGCTGCTGGTGGACAGAAGTAGAGCAACACGCAGCAGCACAGGCTGAGGTTCTGTTTGGAGGCTCTGAGCTGACAGAAGATAATGGGAGGTTTACAACAAAGGTCCTTCCTGAATGATAAACGATTCCTGGTCCATTCGAAGGATCTGACAAGACCTACCTATTTGTTCTGCTCTGCACAGAGAGGGGATGAAATGACCCAGATCAACACAAAAGGTGCTACAAAAATCAGATTTTCAATGCATATTCAGCAACTCCAGGCAGCAAATGCACAATAGGTGTTTAAACAATAACCCTTGTAAAAACCTTGCTCCCTTGTCATAGGATGCTTTGTTTGCTATTTTTAGCTTTTCAAGTGTCAAGAAGCAACAGAAAAAATATTGCTGAACAGCACTGGACACCAAGATAAAACAAGTGAGGCAAAAAGAAATCTGAAGCAAGCTCCACAAGATGAGATTAAGTTATTCAAAGCTCTCTTTCCTGCAAGACAGGTGATGTATTTCAGCTTCAATATCCCACTCGATCTATCCTCGGTGAACAAGCAAGTGACAAGCTGCCAATCCAGCTGAAAAGCAGCCCATCCATCAGGGCTTCCCCCGCCCCTGCCCCGCACCAAGCAATGCTTTATCAGCACCTACAGAAACTGAATCTGCCTATTTTTAACAAGAACACCATTCTGCAGTCCTGCCCACCAGAAGGATTTGCAAATCTCTCCAAATACTCCTCCCAGGTCCTGATAACTTTGCCAGCATGAATAGGAAACTTGGGGCTTTCAGAACAAGCCGCAGCTCGCTGACAAGGCAGAGAAGATTTCCTTTCCTATCTGCAGTTTGCATGAGTAGGCAGCTGGGATTGTGATGAATTACTATCTCTGATTCCAGTGCTAAGTTTAAGACATTTATTTGGCATAGTCTGCTAGAGAAAACCACTGCCAATATCAGCTATTGGTATTAGCAAACTTCTTCAGGAGAGCTACCAAAGGTATTTCACAGCCTCTCTCTGTTTGTAACAGGAGCATGTTTGTGGACCAGAGATATTTACTGACCAAACTGTAATTGAATTTTACTGAATGTTTATCTCAAAACACTGTTTCAAAAGACAAACTACACCATCTTGGTTTGGAAATAACTCAGTTCTTAGTTACACCTTTTCATGAGGCCAAATCCTTCTCCCGAGCTCAGTGGACACTCTGAATGCCTGGGAAATTGCATTTTCCATCAGCTATTTGTTGTGCCTTCCTGTTTCATTTTGGAGTTCAGAGTGTGAGGCGTTCAGGAGCTGGCTCTGCAAAGCACGTCTATACAGTCCTGCAGGTCTGATCTCTCTGCACAAATATTGCAAATATTAAGCCCATGCCCAGTGCCTGTTCCGAAGCTGGCTTATTTTCTAACCAGCAGAAAAAGATCAGTCAAGGTTTGGATTTCAGGAGCACTCACCACAGCGATGCGCATGGATTAGAAATCTTCAAGTCCGCACTGATGTCGTTGCCAAAGATTCAACTATTTGATGGTAATTCAGCATTTTTACTTGTAAATTTTACTTGTAAATAAACCAAAAAGGTTCCTCCTATCTGCAGCCTTCCTGCCTGCCGCAATGCTCTTCACCCCCTCACACACAGAGAAGAGAGAGAAGGCACATTTATTTTGGTGTTATTATTTTTATGCAATACCCAACTCAGTAGCCCTTTTGCCATGCTTTTTAAATTTCAGATACTACTTTTGACTTCATCTAAAAGCCTATAAAACAACACACAGTTTCCCAACTGCTAAGCTCACAGTTGCCACTTATAAATTTTATGTGGACATTTAGTAATTTTGTAGGTAACACTTATGGAAATTATCTGCCAGTGCCACATACACAGCCTGTTGTCAGTGTCAGCTTTGATCCTGCTCCTTGTATTCCCAACCTTTAACATGAGTTTCAGAGACAAAAAAGCAAGGAGACAAATCACCTAGAACACATACAAAGCAAGTTACAATCTCCCTTCCTTTTCCCTTGCTGAGGCCATGCCTGCATTTTGTTGTTGTTATCAGTATAAAGAGTAGTAGTGGCATTCATTATGTTTCTATGGCTCTCATCACAACTGAAATCATTTAACACTTAGTTTTTTCCGTGAAAATCCCCCTCTACAGGACAACGGAAGTCCCCACAAAAAAACCCCAAACCAAAACAAGGGAAGTAAATATTACAATGTATAAAAAATGTTCTATATCCACTTTATTCTCCAAATCCCCAGGTTCTGTAAATACCACAAATCAGTTTCAACAAATGGCATATCAGCTCCTATGGGTTTTTGATGACCTATCTGCAATAGCTCACTAATGCTCTGGCTTGGGGATTTGCTTTTTATGGACTCGAAAATGTTTTGCAACACATCAACCCATCATGTAAAGATGGTGTTCAGCAGAAATTTCATTGCACCATGCTGCAAGAATCCTAAAATTGCAACCTTTCTTTTCAAAAAGCATTTTAAAATCTCCAAACAAATGGCTTTAATCTTCTAAAGATCTAGAAAGACCGTGGAAAGAAAACTTCCTTTTTATAGTTCAGTATTTCTCAGAGATGAGCTCAAAGTGTTAGCTGAGATAATTATCAGAGAGATTATGCAGATCTTATTATCTAAAGGTTTTGTTTGCTCTCTTGTTACATAATTGCTTAGTGTCTGCATGGTGCTCAGAAAATAGAAAGCACCAGAGAAATACCAAGAGTTATTTATTTAACAGAAGAATAATTCTCCCAAATGGTATTAACATTTTAAGTTGTCTCTACTATATTTTGAAGATTTCTGGTTATCTGTAGAGCCCCTCAGTGATGTAACCTTGGCAGCACATGGAATGAGAAATGTGCCTTACCACTACTGGTTTTGGACTATTTCAGCAGAGCTGTGAAACAGCGGGAAGCAGAGAAAAAGGTGCAATATATTGTCTCATCATTTCCTTCACTTCTAGCTTTGCTGGTGACAAAGGCCACCATATTCAGAAGATAAAATCAGGATTTATATCTCAAACCAGGGCCATAAAGTACACAATCAATTTATGGAATCACTAAATGTTTCAAGAATTGGATAAAGCAACATTAAAACGATTCCAGGCTTGTGCAAGTTTATAAGCAAAACTCAGACTACCAGAATTCAAACACACTTTATAATTTCTAACCAAATTCCAGCCAACACCTTTCAAACATGATAAAAGCCAACTTTAAAAGGTAAAGATGAGGCCCCAAGTATTAGCTTGCCATTGGACACACTTGTGTACTCAGACCACTTAGCCTTGCAAGCAATTTAAAAGCTACAACAACGACACAATTTCAATACCTGTTTTTAAGAATTCCAAGTTCACTTCATGATTATTTCTAAGTTTTTTTAGGATGTCAAGAAAGCTTACAGAAAGTACGCTATACAAGCATCGTACTGGCCACAGAACTCCCCTTAAACACAAGAAAATCGGATTTTACTTACAGCCAACCATCATCATGGCCACCGAGAAAATCTTCTCCCCATCCGTGGTCGGTGCTATGTTCCCAAATCCTATGGTTGTAAGGCTTGTCATGGTAAAGTAGAGAGAGGATATGTACAAGGAGTCTTTGCTGGGCCCTCCTTCCCACTGGCCCGAGCCCGTGGTGTTGTAGCGATATGGGGTCCCGATGCTCAGGGCCAGCTGGTACAGCCAACTGTCCGTTTTGATGGTGTTGGTCAGTTCATCTATGACTTCGTAGTCCCCGATGCTGTACCAGATGCAGGCCAGCCAGTGGGCCACCAGCCCAAACACACACACCAACAGCACCAGCACAGCAGCACCATATTCCAGGTAATGGTCCAGCTTCCTGGCCACCCGACCCAGCCGCAGAAGGCGCACCACTTTTAAGGAACTGAAGAGGCTACTGATTCCCTGGAAAAGAATAAAAATCATTATTTGATCTGAAATATCCTGGCAGTTAGCACAGAAGGCTGTACAGAAATTCCTGCACCTGCTTAAAATCTTTCCGTATAATTTTTCAGGCCTCAGATAACAGAACACAAGATCAAACCCTCCTCCCCCTCCAGTGCTTTTGTCCTCGTTTAAATTGAGTTTGGCACTCACTAGGTGGATAAATTACTTTGTTCAAACTCAGTCTTTCAAAGCAGCAGAAGAGCTCTGTAGAATCCAAAGCTGGAAATGGCAAGTTTATTACAAAAAGGAGTGGTTCGATGCTTCGCCAGTTTGAAGTAAATTGGAGACTCTGCTTTGACCTCAAGAAGATCAAAGGAGGTGGAAGAGGAGTCACAGATGGAACTACACCATCCCAGTGGAGTCTTCCTAAAGCTTGTCAGAGAACAGCATTCTACTTAATCCAAGCAGAGGATTGTTATTCTGGCCAAAATGCAGGCACACCTACTTCAACAACCTTCAACAGTAAGAGATGCTTGAGAGAAACATCAGAACGTAGTCACAGTGGGAAACTCAGAGGAATCTGCCTATTGTTAGTCTCATCCACCAAACAGGAGCTGAGTAACTTCCTCCAGTACAACACTCTCCACCTCTTATTATCCTTCAAACATAACTCTGGATATTTTGTTATTTACAAGAAGTCTCACTGACTGAACACGGAACTAAACAACTGTGGGCACATCACCTTCCTCAGTGAAGGAAACACAGGCCACAAGGCATGTGCCTTTGCATACAGGGTTAATTTCCTTTCCAAGCAACAGACATTGCAGATGTTTTCCTAAAGCAAGTGTTGGTGCAGTGCTGTTTTTTTCCTGTCAGGCAAGATACATGAAGTACAAATAAATGGAAATACAAATATTTAGGGAATAAGAGCGCAAGGACCATCAGAAAGTTAATAGAAACATCCGAGAGGGGACAAGAAATGTGTATGTCCTTCTCAATGCACAAATGGTTTGAGAGTTTAGAGATGCAGAAAGAGAACAAAAATATGCTCTTGATCTACTGCAATCCCATGATATACCTAACTTGTGCATTAAATTAATTAGTGGCTCAAAATAGAAGGTTTGTAAAGGAAGCTTTCTAATATGAAACATTCAGAAGCTGAAGACATTTAATTTAAAGTAGAAATTAAGACATAGAAAGCAATGAGGCAAAAATTCCTAGTTACTGTGCCAAGATTAAATTGCCCTTTTCTATGCATCATTATCAAATCAGTCTAGTCAAAACATTGGCTAATTATATTATCAAACAGTAAAAGACTGGAGTTTCTGGAGTTTTCCATACCAAAAAACATTTGTCTCTTTCGCACCTCTGTTTTTCCTCCTTTTTGCACCTTCTCTCCCTTTTCCCAACATTTGAAGGGTAACATACATCTGATATTTCTAGATGTAATCTGTTTGGCACAGTTCTTGTATGCTTTTCAAATCCTGCTGGAATGTGTTTCGGATCCCCAAATCCTTCATAAATTGAAGCTCTATATTTGCATTCAAGCTCTCATGATGACTAATACCACAGAGGGAAGTGGAATTTTCCCATTCTGATTTCTGCATTTTGCATTTACACAAGACAGAGATCTAGTTTATCATCCTTATTTCCACCTAAATGTATATCTACTTATTTGCCTTAGGATATATGACTGTGAGACACTCTGAGCAGCCAACTTTTCCAATAAACTGGGAAGGCCCTTCCAACATTCCTGACACAATGGACTGTGGCAAATGGACTACTGAATGAGGGTCCCACCCCACAGAAACAACGTCTACATTTTTTTAAAAAAAGAGAACTTCAGAGTAGTTTAACAGTTATTCTGCAGTATGTTTCACTGAGTTAACCTTGATTTTGAAAGTTTACAACTTTCAAAAGAAGGAGAAAACAGCAGGGTGTTTTTCTCATTGCATTGGTCAAGCCGAGACGCACTATTTCTGTTTTACTTAAGAGTCACCATTCATCACCAGGATTAAGGCTAGGGAAGGAGATAGAGACCTGGAGTTCAAACTTGGGGGTCCCTCTTTTTTCAGTAGTTTAAGTTTGTCCCAGTGGCACAGCTTACACTACACTTTTTACTGCACAAACAGCCCTTGAACAGAAGAGTTTACAGTGTGACCTCCATCCCCCACCCACACCTCATCTTCCCTAAGTTACATGGACAATTTAGCAGTTGCACAAATATCATAAAAATACAGCATTTATTTCAAAGCCTGGGAGAAAGTTCATGCTGTTGGTTTTTTTTTCCCCTAAGCACAGGTAACAATCACATCTCATATATAAAACAAAGAGAAATATTTCATTTTAGCTGACATTGAAATGTATTCTTTCCAAAGAGTAATTCATTTAAGTAAGTTTCACTGTAAATCTTAAAGCCACTTTAGTCTGACCCCTTACTTAAGGCCAAAAAATGAAGAGATATATTGAACATTCACATTTCACATCTAATCGTCCAAAAAAGAAAGACAATTCTGAAAGCTTCAAAAGCCTCTTCCATAAAGCACTATATAGGAGACAGCAATTAAACAAATGCTAAATGAATATGTGATGTATCACCTACAGAGTATATCATATATATATACATATATGTATATGTATCAATCACATACGCACTAAGTACTGGTTGGGTCAAGCTGGTACCTTTCACACTTATAAAACTGCCAACAATTAATGCACAATTTTTAATATGCAAAGCTCTGCCTCAGATTCAGCAACAATGTCTCTGATAGAAGTTATGTGAAAGACTAACTGCCTTGAATTACATTTGGGCTATTGAGAAATTCAGTTTTCTAAACTCAATTGATTGCACGCTGCCTTTAATTTCATTTTACTTTTAACTGTATTTATGCTCCGTAATGAATACTTTGGAAACCCTTCTACTCCAGGATGAGCATCTGCTCTGACAGAAGTAACTCAAGGAGCAGAGAGGTGATTAGAAACTGTGAATGGAGAATGTAATCCAGTTTGGCACTGGCATCACGTAACTAAAGCACACGTTGGATACTGGAGATCCAGCTTTCTGGGAGGGGCATTTGTGGCTCCATTGCCATTTCAGCTGGGCCAACTGTCTGTAACAGCTGCTGGGCTGTGTTCTCTAACTGAGACTATCTCCTTATGTTATCAACCATCCAATCCAGCCCCTTGGGGTTTTGGCTAATGTATTTTATCACATCCTAATCAGATGAGGACACTCAGCTTGCTCATCATCAATCATCTCAGCTGCAGAAATCCTTCCACTGAAAAACCACCTACTCCAAAGCTGCGTTTTGGGTGTCAAGTTTGGAACGAAATTCCCATCTGACACACATCACTGATTTAAAAATTACAAATGTGAGTCACAGGAGTCTTTCCCAGGGATTTTGAAGGCCATTGGATCAGGAGAGGACAAAAGCAGTGCCTCTGAACCAGCCATTTTTGTACCATCATTTCAATTTAGGAGACACCTGAAGCCATACAAAGGATGTAGACACTGTCAAATTTATCCAGAAGGGTATTTTTAAGGGATGGATGTTTAACTTTGGAATTAAATTAGACATTCATGATTAAACAAAGCCCAAGCTCCTTGACACAAGCGCCTTGCAAAGTCTGTGTTCTCAAATTCTCTTGATACACTGAGAAGGGAAATTCAATTTGATAGCAGAGGCACAGCTGATGACAGCACTCAGTCTGACATGCAGAGGGACCAGTCCTTCCTCTTAGAACTACCTGACTTGCCATTTCAGACCCTAGATGTTACCACACTGTCAAACTGCCGTCTTCCAGGATGAAAGAAGCGCCTAAACTGCATGTCTGCATCCAGCTGAACTCTTCCAGCCACAGAACTCAGACAGAGGTTTCCCAAAATTGCAATGCACGAACGGTGGGAATGGACCTCTGCACCTCCAGCAAGAACAGGGAGCAAAGTTCTCTTGCACTTAATGAATCCCTGATAAGCCAGGCAACGGGAAGGATGAAACTGTTAAAGTCATGTTACACAGGAGTCAAGAGCCAAACATGCAAGAGGATGAAGGGAACACTGTCATCAAAGGAAAATGAAGGTTAACAAGGGCAGGAAATCATCTGAGTCCACAGTGACTCCATCTAAAACCTCCTAAACCACGGAAGAGAAAGTGGGAATCTGTTCTACACTAAAGGAGCAGCAGAATAGCAGAGCTGCATGTTTGTAAAATCTGAGGAAGAATAGCTGGTTACTTGCTAATCTAATTAATCTTCTCTGAAGTTGGAAATTATTGCATAAATGTTTTTAAAAAGTAAAATAAAAACAAAAACAGCCATTAGTTTCAACCATCTAAATATACAAAAATCTGCTTAAACCTCGAAATTAAATCCCAGTATGCTGAAATGGTAAATCATGCATAACTTTTTCTTTCTACTAAGGAACAATGTGTTTTTAACTCTAGGCACTTTTTCAATTAGATTTCACTCCATGATTTTTTTGTTTATTTGTTGTTAGCTCTGGGTACACACACAAGAGCAACAGCAAAAAGAAACTAAATACGCATTTTAAATGAGTTCTAAAACTGAAATACTCTGAGCTTTGAAAATGGAGACCTGAACTGCATCATTTAACAGAAAACGCTGTCTCAGAAAAGGTCAGAGGAAAAAAAACGAAAAACTTTTTACTAAGTTTTGATGTTCAGCACACTGTGGTTTTGAAGAATTTATGGAGTGGCCAGGGACCAGAGCTACGAAATGTTGGTAGGCCATGCTGCCACTGCAGTCAAAGGGTGACTGCAGCATGTAGAGATGTGAAGCTAAATTTAAGCTAATATCCTTATGCTGGACACAAGCAATTACAGCAAATCTGCCATTAAAGTGATCAGATCCTCAGAGGAGTTTGCAGCCGGGCTCACCTCTGTGCAAGAGCAAAAGGGTTTTGTGTGGCCACAGCACGGACTGAGCTCCAAACACCCTCCTGGATCCCCCAGAATGCTGTAAACTGATGGCCAACCACCCCGTCCGAGTGGACAGCCCATCCTTCCTCCCTGGAGAGTGAGGAGTGGGGCATGTCAGAGGAGTGATTCACCCCATCCATCTCCGACAGCGGCACAGAGGATGAATCACCCCCGGAGCTGTCCCCCTCCCCTCCCGCTGAACACAAAGAAGCTGAGGGCTATCGCTTACACAGCTGCTGTGAGGAGAAATCAAACCCATCCTTAGAAACCCAGAGAGCCCAGATCCGCGCAGCAACGCAATCTGTGTTGTGTTATTGGAGAAACAGACACTGTGGAGCACTGCCTCACAACGCGAGACCAATCCTGCTCCAGATGAGCTTGGGGAATAAATGCTATTAATAACATCAGGCTGAGATGCTCTGCAGATGCAACAGCATACTTATTTCTTCATTCAACAGCCAATTACTTCACATAATGTGATGCTACACTACCTTCAGTTCTTCCAGGATTTTGCAGAAGTCCCCACTGGCTTGAAGAAGGAATTGAATCAGTTAATAAAAAAATGAAAAATCAAAAATCAAACTGGACTGGAGTTTTTGGTCTCAAAAGGGCAAGAGCTGGTAAATTATAAATGATAGTCAATTGAACTAAAGATAGCAATAAGTGAAGACAGGTGGACTATGAGAGGTAGAAGAGTCAGACACCTGGCAGCAGAGGACGCCTAGAATGTCCTTACATCAAAAGGTACAAAAGGTTGTAACTCAAAGAAAGGGAAAAACTTATAAAGCTGGGTATCAGTTATAAATGAGTAAATAATCGACCAGCAGAAGAAAACTGAAACAGAGAACTGACAATATATAAGCAATAAAACATTGATCAGCAGGAAACTACACCTTGAAGAGGAAGAAGAATTGAGATAAAGTGAGAATTGCCAAATGCCAGGTTGAATTTTTCCTTGCAGAGAATACTAAAACAAATACCCAAAGATCCTTCACATTCAAAATTGAAAAAAAAAAAAAAAAAGGAACAACTAAAGTGATCGAGCTGCAATGAAGTAAAAATAATCCAGGCTTGGGCTAAAAATTAAATTAATCCTGAGCATTAGTTTCCAAAGATGATGTTTATATTTCCCAGAAAATCTAATGCATCAAGAAGGAAAATAAACAGATACATTACCTCAACAAATGTTAAGGGAAAGTGTAATTAGAAATTTTGAGATAAATCAAAATGCAATCAGTGGAGCAATAGGTTTGCTAAGCTTAGGCTAGCTGGGATCTATCCAAGGTTTCCTGATAGCTTTCTCTGATAACACAGCCCATTTTCTAAATAAAAGAAATGCAGGATTTCAGTAACGTAAGAGGTGAAATTATTATGAAACACAGGGCAAAGAGGGACCACCACTGGGATACCAGGGTGGCTGAAGAACTCGTGGAAAGGGTGGAAAAATGGAAATCATAAAAAAGAAGTCTAGCAGGGGTTACAAGTGCTGACTCTCTGATTTTGCTGGTTTCTCAGTGCCATAAACAGAAATCGTATATGGTCCCAAAATCTGCTAATGGCACCTCTGGAACACACTGTCAGGTACAGAGAATACCCGTGTGGGAATAAAGGAAAATGTGACAGAGCTTGACAACAGAGTCCCAAGGCTTCCATTAAAGGGCAAATTAACAAAAATGTCTACAACTGCAAGCATCTTTAACTGAAGATCACGGAGAAAAAGAAACACTTGGGTATATGGCTTAATCCCACACAGCCATCCCACATGACTCAGAGCAGTCAGTGAGCTGCACTCACAGAAGAGGTTGATCCAACTCCTGGACACATCAGCTGAGTGTTTCCACCATCAACAGGAAAAGGCAAACCCCAGTTGCAAAGTGAAGATGAATTCTCCACCTGGAATAATCTGTAAAGCTCGGCCCTAAAGAGATGTATTTGAACTTAGCTTCCCGCAGAGAGAGGCAGCTGGAACAGCCACAAAAATGTTCATAAAATTTCATAAATGAGGTGTCTAGACAAGATCAGTTTGCTTAGACTAAGGGAAGGAAAATAGGCGTGTTTACGCAGGGGAGGGATGACTCTTCTTTCTAAGCACATCAAGGAGATAAACACGAGGGAGGGAAAAGGAATATTTAACCAAGGAGGTTGGCACAGGGAGGAATGCACAGACTGCAAATTAAGAGAGATTTATTAAGACACCGTGAGGAAAGGCGGATTTTGACCAGTTTATGGGATGGGAGACATGATGAACCTGCTCACCAAAGCTGATGACTCAGTGACTCAAAAGGATCCCATGAGTTTTACACCTATTTTTTTTTCTGCTTTTGCTTTTATCCTTTGAAAAATCAAAGTGAGGCAAATACAGTCTCAAGGCGGGGTTCATCCCAGCTCAGCCTAAACCAGACCACAGAGGGGTTTGCATCTGAGCTAGTCACACTAGTGTCACTGCAGTTAGTCAGGGGTGAGAAGTAGAAGTTTTAGGGCAGAATGACTCCTCAGACCTACTTAGAACATGAGGAGTCACGCCACAAATGTGCCTGTATCTCCTTGGGGACAGTGCCTGGCCCCACGTTTCATCAGGTGAATCCCATGCTTAGCATGTTTTGAAATACAGTCCAAATACTTTATTTAAAGATGCGTGGGCAAAATTTTCCTTACTTTTCTCTCACCAGAAGTAATTACAAAAACAACCACAAAAAAAAAATCACCCAAACAAATCACGTAGCTGATTCTGTGCAGTTTAGTACTGAAGCAGTGAAAAAGGCAGGGTATTTGTAAACCTTGGGCAATCTCCACCAAACAGTTGTTACATGATGGCACACAGTGTAAGAGAAAACAAAGTGCCTACAGTTTTTGGGAATGACTGAAATGGTGAGCCCTGCCAAGATGAGCAGGTGAGCCTGCAGGCACACAGCCAAAAAGTCCTATTCTGTGCAGTGCAGGAGCAGTGTCCTGGAGGATGTAAAGGCTGCTGGAAATGCAACCAGCAAATGATTCCCAAAAGAAATTTTTGAGCTTAGCTACTTAAATCGAGCTTAGCTCTAAAATCCCTGGTGAGCTCCTTAATGCTGCTTTACTGGAGTTAATGTCAAAATAAATCTTCCAAATATGTATCAGAAATCTTTATTTCTCGGTAAACAATTAATGTAATAAAGTTGCATAGTTACAAATCAAAATGAGGGAATGAGAAAAATGAAACAGCTATATTTCTGATTAATCACCACTTAAGGAGCAGAATTTAGGGTTGTATTCAATTATGTAGATGCACAGTAGTAAAGGGCTTTTTTTCCTTCTGCACAAACTACCTAGATCCCAGGTCCTGATACGAGCAGAGTCCATTTAATACCTGACCCTGCACCAGTGGAAGCAATGGGAGTAGTGACTTCAGTGAGCAAAAATTTGGGTCCTTGCAGCAAAATGAAAGCAAGCAGGTTTCTTCACGCATTTTCTGGAAGTACTCCTAAATTTATTGCTTGAGATTTATCTTTTATTTTTTACGAAGGGGATGGAGAAACTTTCCTTTTTTTTCCATCTAACACAAATGTCAATAAGCTGTAACATTATAAATAAACTTCCAGTGAACTGTTTATGACACAACTACACAATGCAGCACTTTTCAAACAGTAAATAACTGAGGTTATGAAGAGAAGGGTGATTTCAAAATATTTCTTCTAGATGCAAGATAAGGGAATGTGGCCTCTTGCACTATTTATTTGTTAGTGCATCAGTACCCAAAAAAAGGGAAAAAAGACAATGTCATGAAACACAATAATTTTCACTTACTTAAGGAAGGTGGGTAGAGGACAAAATGGGAATTTGTGCTACTCCCATCAGCATCACTTCACTGAGCATCTGACCAGATTATTTCATTTCCTCATCTCTGTTGTAAACCCTCCCCTCCTCTGTGAGCAAAAGGGATCACTCAGGACTCCAAGCTTCCCTTGGAAGTGCTCTACACACGATTTCCTCTGTTGGACTCTGTATCAGTTTATATGGCTCTGACTGAAGATTTGATTTAAATGCCTTGTACCCAACATCTGCTTCCCAGTAATATATACATCACATTAACAAAAAAAAAAAAAAATAAAAGGAAAAAAAAAAAAAAAGACCACTGGGACATGTAATGACAGTTGAGTGTGCCATAACCCACACCAGAGAGGTGCAGCATGAGGCTTTCAGGTCACCCACCACCCCCTGCACTGGCTCTATCTCAGCTCCTTCCTTTCACACGTTGCCCCTCACATCGTGGAGACATTCGTGTCTCTCCACAGGGAAAGCTGCAGAAATATCCCAGACCTTGTACGGCATTAAAGTAGCTGGTTAATTAATTAAAAAAAAAAAATGAAAAGCTGATTAATTAAACTGTGGAAGTACTTCAATAAAACCTTAGAATAAAAGCCAAAGAGAAGAGGTGCAATTGTGCAAGTCAGTGCAGTGGGGTGACAGAGGTGAATAAGTGAAAGGGGTGAAAATTGTTGAAAATCTACAAAATATATGCCTACAGTGGATACCTTTATAACTTAATACCATACCCATGCCATTGTATTATGATATTGTGGGTTTTCACACACTACAACAGAATGACAGCATACTTCATATTTAATTGACTTCTGAGTGCATAACAAAGCGGGAAATGCCAGGTCCCAGGGTTAGTGCTTCTGTCACTACACTGCGAGGAGTTTTCATCATGGTTTAACACTTGGTTGCAGCTGGGCTTTAGTTCTGGGAATTATTTTCTCCATGTCAGCCACCTAGATTAAAAAAATGTAGCCAGCCATAGACTGTACTTCAGAGCCAAAGTCACACTCTTGAAACACAGCAATTTACCTTCACCTTGCATACACCACTCAGACTCCTTCTTCCAAAAGCCCTCCTTCAAATACCTCCCACAAAGGGAACGTCTGCACTAAAGCACTGCAGGTGTGAACACAGCTACGCCAGCTTTATCAGCTTTTATTTGCTCTCAATTTACAGACATTGCAATTTTAGTTTCTATCAACTGCAGTGATACAAAGAAGTTTCTGACAGTGCTGAAATAGATCGATAGTAGTGATTAAAAGAAAATTACAATTACAAGGAGTCCATGCTTTAATATGCCCTGCATAGATCACTAAATTTTAAAGGCGACTGGGTCATGTAGTCTTACATTATTAAACAACAGGCACAGAACTTTGGTTTAGGTCATTTAAATTTCTCTGCTTTCACTTTCAGCCGTTGGCTCACGAGAATTCATTTTTGCAGAAAGGATGATCTTTTCCACAACTCATCTGAAAACCATCTATTTGGCTACCACCCTGACTTTGTGTCCCATTCTTTGCAGAATGTGACATGTCATTTCAGGACCATGTTTCTGGCAGAGAGGAGATCCAGCTTCTAGGTTTTGTTTCATGCCCAACTCAAAAATTCATGAATCTCAGTAAAAATTCCCAGAAAAAAAAAAAATCCTACTTTTCAAAATAGTAGGAGGCTTTTTCAGCTGAATTTAACCCTTAATTTGTGGAATCATTTTCCATTTGGCCAAAAGCTTGTCCATCCATCTAATTTGGGGAGTATTTACTCAAAATACTTATCTGCAGAGGCTCAAATGCATGTGAGGACAAGAGCCAAACACCTGCCCAACATCCTGGTGGCCTGGGATGCAAACTGATGTATTTGGTCCCAAAGGGAGCAAGGTTTGACCACACCTGATCAGCATCCTCAGGCACCTGCAAACTCACCTGCTGATAATTTCATCACAATGTGAGTCTGGTAATTCTGACTTGTATGGACCAAAGGGTTACAGACAACCTTTTGGTAGCCCAGGCTGACAGAGGTCAGATATTTTTCTCTCTAATAGGCAGAACACATATAAAGGCTAAGTCTCGAGGTAACATAACTCTCCAGGTTCAAAAGCAGGGAACCGTGATTTTATAAATTGGTGCATACAGCAATGGAAGAGTTGTTACATACAGCTCATTACTCAGGGGAAAGAAAATTAGAAGCACTACAAGCAACATGTAACTCCAAGACAAAAATCCAATTTCTAGTCACAACACACTTCACAGCTTAATACAAACAGGAACTTCACAGGGCCAAAATCTTTGGATCCAAACACCATATTCCCCATTAATCCAAAGTTTTGTGTCTTTTTTTTTTTTTCCCCTAAATGTAAAAGAAGAGACAGACAGCCATTTTTGGACTAAATCTGAACTTTTCAGGGAACTCTTAATCCTAAAAAAAAAAAAATCAGCCAAGTTTCAGAGACTCTGAGCACACACACTCTGCTCTGGTTTGCTCCTTGAAAACTGCCTGGATTCCTTAGTATATACGGTACTGTCCCCTCTCACACTTCAGTATAGGAAAGGTCTCTGTATGGTTTTGGTTTAGCCAGAATCTATTTCAGTGCAGGAAATGCTGCCCAATTAGAAAAGATGTCGAGCATTTTTCTGATTTCTGGGACTATCATCCTACCAAGTCTCCTAAATCAAGTATCCCACTAAGGATTCCACTTTCCTCTCCATCAGTTCATTTTTCTCCAGCTTATTTTACCTTGTTTTCCTACCCTTTCAATGCCACTTAGCCACTTAATTCCTCATCCATCACATCAACATGGATCACTCTGTACTGTGCGAGGTATCTCCCATTATTTAACATTTCTCCCCTCCCTGTCACACATCCCAATCCCCCTGAGCAGACTCCAACAGCCTGGCTCTGGAAAAGGCTTGGAAACCTACACCTCTAATTCTGCCTCAAATCATCTTAATCCCCCACAGTCCTCAATTTGTGTGTCATAATCCTCTCCATCAAATCCTTCTACTGAGGCTCTACACGCACTCAACAACAAAATAACTTTGATTTGCAGTCATGTTGGCCTCAGGTGGGAACTCCAGCCTTGACCTAACATTGTCTGTGAGGGAAATTACACCATCCCTACTGTGGCCAGGACTGGCAGCATTTGAAGAACTACAACCCTCGGTAAGAAAACACACATTTCCTTTTTTCAAACGGATTTTTTTTTTTTTTTTTAGTCTTTCAATTTATCTCCTTCATTTTTGCATTATAAATAGCACTCTGGTGCTTAAGGCATCTTCATTCACTTTAAGCACCTGTATCACATAGAGCAGTCTACATCTACAACGCCGAGACAAAACCCCAAACCTCCTGGGCCATATCCTTCTTTATGAGTGACTGATCTGCCCATAGGGAGGAAAAGAAACACCCTGCAATGGTATTCCCCCTTCTCATCTAGCTCCTTAGCAACTAGCAACAAAGCATTTGATGCTTTATGTGGGATAATGAGGGAAAAACAAGGGAAATTTGGAAAGTCACCTTTCACTCAGCTGGCTTTTAGGGCTGTTCGCTCTGGTTTCAGTCCATCCCTCACCACCATACCAAGAACTCAAAGAGCACCAGGACCTGCACCCAAGGTCTTTACTGCTAAGCTCATTTTCTGCAACTTTATCTGAAATTCCACCATCATCAACTTTAATGCTTTCATCCAACACCCAGGGCCAAGACACAGAGCTAAAACCTACCAGAATCAAGAGGTAAAAGAACTCTTCTCTCTCCTACTTGCCTTAAGAAGGAAGCTGCTTTCTAATGAGAAACATTGCTTTTAATCAAAGTATCTCTCCCAAATTAAGATTAGAGATTCACTTATTCTTCACCTGTGAACAGTGTTTGAACACGCTGCTGCTGAGGGGCAAAAAAAGTCAAATCCCAGACAAGTAGCACCAGCTAAAATAAATGTTAAAAACCGAATGGAGATAAAGAGCATTAATAACTGCAACCAGCCAGAACACACCGACCAGCTCAAAAGACTTAAATGTCACAAATGAAGACATATCACAAAAAACCAAAAAGACCTCCCCTGAAGGACAGGGGAAAGGGAAAATGTAGACCCAGAGAGGAAAGGCTGAGTGTTTACCTACCTGTTCTCAAAATCATTTCAGTTCTTTTCAGACACTAGGGAAAGCTGGAGTTGGAGGGGCTTGAAATCAGGTAAATATACACCAATACCTGCTGGAGGCTCCAGAGCCGTAACACAGCTCTTCATGACAAGGGAATCTTACTGTTGGCTCCTTTGTTAGAAAGGAGTTAATGTTTCATTTGTTTGAAGGTAAATGACAGCTGCTCTAGGATCACTGAAGTTCATGATACCTTGCTACTGTTATCACAGTTTGATTACTGTTTGTCACTTCAGGTGTGTCTCAATTACAACGCACCATGTCACGATTTTCCTCCCTGTCACAAATATTGCAGATGGTTTATTTCCCATGTGTATATTAGAGAAGGAGGTTAAGCTCACCCTTTAAATCTGTACTGCTTGGGCACAGAAATATTCTGTTTGTTTTACATATTAAAGCACAAAAATCTGGAGACAACGCTGCATTTTTATACAAATCAGGTTCCTCTGAGTCTGAAACTGGTTATCTTAAAAAGGTGTACCACATTTACAACCTGGCTAATATCACCTTCTTACACAGCCTTACTGTACAACCTGGTTTCAGATGGGCAGCCCTCACAGGATCTGGAATTTAAGCTGCAAGTATTATCACTTCTGTCGTATTTGCTATAAATAAAATGGAACAATGTCAAAAGATGCTACTCAGCACAGAGGCAGGGATGGAATTTTAAAGGAGCTCTACAAAATTTGTAGCAAAGCCTGCGTTTAAAAAAAAATGTATATTTTATATAGTGAGGATAAATAAGTGCAGAATTGAGAATTTAAGAAAAAACAAACAAAAACCCCCACTAAACAGTGTTCTAAGAAAAAACTGTTAAAACGTTAAAAAATGAACTGAGGCTTTTTCTTCTGTCTATGGCCCTGAAGATAGAAAGCTCTAGAGAAAAATTAAAACAAGTCCTAAAGCCATTACAGTTGCATTTTAATAATTAATTTCTCTACACTGACTCATGCATGCATTATTTGTTGTAGTTATTGCTTGTTTTCTGTATTAGCTTAGGCCACAAACTCGACTGCATAAATGTTAACACACTTAGCAGTTAAAAAGCTTTAATTCAGCATCCATCTAAGATATTTATATCTTCTCTCCTCAGTTTCTCAAATTTCAGCTCTAGTTGAAGAATTGTACCAAAAAAAATGGAAATAAATCTCCCTGTCAATCAAACATTTTAAATTATGTTTAAAAAAAAGAAAAAGAAAAGAAATTACAGCATGGTCAAAAGGTAATCCTAGGGCAGGATTTAAAAAAATGCTCATTCAGAGCCTATTTTCATATAAGTGGAAAATTTGCCACCAGCTTCAGCCGGAGCAGATCCAGCATTGCAATCAAGCCCTGCAATGGGTCAGAACTGCCCAAAAGCTGAGCTGAAGAGGAAGGCTGTGACAGGGGACAGCCCAACTGGCCCCACCCACTCTGACACGGACTCCTACCAGTGCTTTTGGATGACAACCCAGCAGTTCTGAAACCCCCATCACTAAAGCAACCATCCACACATGGTACTGGAATCATAAGACAGCTCTTCTCCAACACAGGAAATCCCAGCAGCTCAAGGCCACCCCCCGTATTTGCACAGAGCATGAGCTGCCTCTCTGGAAACAAGCTTCTAAATTAATCCCTAATTAAAATAATCCTTTTGAGACAGACTACAATCACTTACCTCATCCACATTCTCAAAGGCATTGATGATGTCATATGGTAAACAGGACAGAAGATCAATCACAAACCACGTCTTCAGGTAGTTCATCCGTATGAGCTTGGGATCAGAGATAACCTCTCCCCCGGGGCCAACAAAGGTCGTGTGAAAGTTCAAAACAATGTCAACCAGAAAAATAACGTCCACAACACTGTCCAGCACGAGCCAGGCAATGTTGTTCTGCTTTGTCTTGAAGGACACGTTATATGGAACCATGATTGCTGTGTAGAAGGTTAGAATTAAGATGACCCAGTCCCAGGTGGTCTTAAAAGCACAATAGTGGAGTATAATGTGTGGTGGAGTCTTTGGAGCTTCTTGCTTGTACTGAGGAAGAATATCAGATCCCAGCTGGAGAACCTGCAAGAGACAGAGAGGCCAATGTTACTGCTTTCAATGAGCAGGATCAAATACGGGGCCTTACCGATTTCTGTAAGGGGCAGCACAAAGACGGGATGGTGCTCCTTGGACACTGCAAGGCAACCCACAGTTTCTAAATTATCTGATTGATTTAGGATCTGTGGAGGAGGCTATCACTCAATGAATGGGAGCAGCATGGCATCTGAGGATATGCCTGCAAAAAGGGAGGTCTTTGCAGAGGGACTGAGGGGAAACCATGCCAACAGCAAGAGAAGAGAGGCTCCATAGAGAGGTTTTGGGTACTGCCACATCAGCTTATGCTCTGCAGTTATGAACACAGAATCACAGAATGGTTTAGGTTGGAAGGGACCTAAAAGATGACCTATCTCCAACCCTCCTGCCATGGGAAGGGGATCTTCAACTAGACCAGGTTGCTCCAAGCCCCACCCAACCTGGCCTTGAACACTTCCAGGGATGAGGCATCCACAGCTTCTCTGGCTACCTGTTCCAGTGCCTCATCACCCTCACAGTAAGGAGTTTCTTCCTAACACATAATCCAAACATGAGTATTCATTCATATCTGGGATTGTTAAAAGACTAATTCTTTGTGCCGGACCTCTTTTGTAAACCACTGCTGAGCCAGAGCAACACTCTACCAAAGGTGAAACAGACTCCAGCCTTGCTGGCCAACCTCCTAAAACGAGGCATCACGTGCACAACTTCTGCCTGAACACCCAGCCTATATCATTCTTCCTTCCTATTTTCTTCAAAAAGCTGTTGCTCCCACAAGCTCAATAGCACTAGTGGGTTCTCTTTTATTTCCTGTAGTTATTTCTCTTCTTTTTTGATAGGACTATTATCTCCTGCATGCTCACTGCTGTAAAATTGTGGAACTGGAAACACTGCAAAAACCAAGCCAAATTCACTTAAGGCATTCCCAGCTAATCTAATTACCTCTTATCCCAGTCCAACACAAGAAACAAAGGCACAAAGGAAAGCACACGTGGCAATATATTGTACTGACAACTGAAAGATACATTTGGGGATACATCTGGGGACCTGAAGTCCGTATGGGATAAAATAAATAATTACAGCAACTTTAAAACTCATTTCAACCCTACACCTGTCCCATACTGGGGCTGATGCACCATACTTCCAGGGACAGTTGGATTGAAAACAGCAGCCTCAGATGTGCAAAACTGATCAAACACAGGATGCTTCCTTGACAGACAGGAGTAAATGGCCCTGAATAAACTGTACAACAACTAAGAATATGAATTCAAGCACCACAGATAGGGATTCTCCATTAATTCTTTGCAGTCTTGTCCTTCAGGTGTTTTTAAGAGAAAGCTGTTACTGAGATCAGACAGTAAAAGTCTGTCTCTGCTGAAAATCTGTTCTCCAGGAAATCACCAAGGGACAACAGCAGCATTCCTCCGTCATTCTGTGATGGGGAATGTGGCTTCCCAAGATGTCAAATCTGGGCCAGTGTCAGGCTGAAGGGATGCAAATCTGCTTCTGCCTACCTGTTCCCATCCTCCCTAAGGTCATATTTAGCAATCACGATCTGTAAGGAAAGTCAGCTGAGCTGACACAGCAAAAAACTAAATTGTTACATTAATTAGCCATTTGTTTTCTACAGAGTCAGTAGAATTGCACAAATATCCACGGCCAGAAAAGCACAGGACCCACTACACAGGCAGCACTGAGAGAGAAGCAGAGACCTCCAGGAGCCCGTGGCTGCTCCCTTTGCCAGCAGCCTCGTGTCACACCAGCTCCAGTGTAGCACAAAGCCCTCTGTGGAGTGGTGTGGTCCCAATGGTACCTGCCAGCGACACCCACAGACGCCAAACCCTTGGTGAGACCCATGAAAACATCAAACTCCAGGTGTCCCTCCCCCAGTGCCCAGGACAGACTGGCTATCAGCACTTCGATACTCCTGTAACCACTGGGGCACACTGAACTCACTGGTGGATCCATGGGTTTTCCCTGCAATTAAAGCAGCGATCAACACAATCATTTTCTCACAGCAGCCTCGTGAAAATTTCTTCCAAAGCCAAAATTTTCACCTGCACTTAAGACACCATTCTAGCTTTGCCTCGTAATTTGGTTGTTATATCCAGGTATCTCTTTGGACTCATCAGTGTCCAACACTTCGCTGATAAATCAGCACTGGGACTTCTTTCCCTGGTTTCTTCAGCCCTGTTTGTTCCCTGGCCTCTTCACTGGGGCAGGAGCTGGAAACAGCCTCACTAGAGCTGGAAAAATAAGCTACTTAGGGCTCAAGCAGAATGCGATTAACATATGCTTGATAGTTCCCCGTGCCTCTGGTGGTGGAGTGCTTGGGAGCTCCCACGATACTGTAAAAGCATAATTATTATTCTTAACATAATATCATGCTGAGTTTGACATGGTGAGTGGGTGGCAAGTGGCTGTGGAGACCACTGAACTATAATGATTATTTCTTTCATGCTGCATGAATTTTTAATTTTAAATCACCAAAGAATACACAATATCTTGTTAGTCAGCTGCATTCACCACAGACTGTTTGAATTACTCCAGTGTACAGCTAATGAAAATGACTGATAACTGTTAGGTCTGATAAGGTGAGCAGCACATTCTGCAAGGGATGAGCCTGCTCAGACACAGAAATATGGAAAATGGGGCCAGTACAGCAGTGGTGAACCTCCACTCAGTCTGCCTTCCTCACAGCACTTTGCCTACAAAGCACTTTCGAGCCATAAACTACTTTTAAGAGAGGAGTTTGCACACTCTCCAAGCGACAATTCCTGAGTACAGCCTCATCCCACCTATTCCTGAGCACACCTACTCCCTTACCTGAGGTTTTGCTGCTGACTGATCTAAATTTTCCTTGCTGTGACCTAAAGCCATTTCTTTTTCCTCTAGCTATAGTGGTCCTGGTGAACAATTTCCTCCCTCATTCCATGCAGCTGCTTTAGACTCTTCTGAATATTTTCACCATATCTTCCCCTGTCTTCCCTTCTCCAGACTAAACCAAGAATGGATATAGCTGGAATCATAGGACACTGAAATGTCATGAATTTGAAAAGCACAAGGGGTCAGCAATCCAGCATTTATCCCATACCAATATGGGATCATTCAGGGGAAAACATCACACTGCCAACACCTGAAAACTGAGTGTTTCCATTCTCATTATTTAATTTGAGTTTTTATTATTAAAGTTCACTAAAAGCAGAAAGGGAATGAAAAAAAAACAAAAAAAAAAACCAAAACCAACAACAACCAAAAAAACCCCACAAAACATTTAAAAATGCTAGCAGTTCTACAGGACAAGTTCTCTGGCACAAGGGCTGTCATTTACAGTAGCTTATGTATTTTCACCTTACATTTTTGACCCATTTATTTTTCACTACTAATGGACATGAAGATGAAAGCAGTACCTCTGTTTCATCAGTTAACCTGAAGGCATTCACTGTTGCACCACCTGCACTGCTAAGGAGGTGTTTGCAACCTCCCAGAGAGTTCATTTCATCAGTTCTGAAGATAAAAGCGATGAGGGAAATACTGCAGGAATGGCTTGGCAAGGAAGTCAAGATTAGGGTATATATGCAGTCCGTGGGGACCCAGACAGGGATGCTTCCAAAGAGGTTTCTCAAACAATCCCATTTCCCTGGGAGAGGGACTCAAGGACACCAATCCTGGTTCCATGTCACCGTGAGACAGCACGCAGAGGAGCACACTGTGCACCCCAAGCTAAGGAACAACTAGGAAGCTGAGGATTGTGTGCACAGAAACGGGGTCATTTAAGTAAAAGCGTCCTACAGAAAGTGCTTTTATGACCTGTCCTAAAAACGTGGGCTTGCCATGTGGTGCTGCTTTAGGACGAGTAGAGGCGAGGCTGAAAAATCAGCTAGGAAATATTTTCCTCTAAGAATATTAATTTACCAATGGTGACGCCTTTTCCTGGTCTTAAAATTAAGAGAGCTGAGCACAGTTAAGAGGGAAAAGGGTTTTACCTCGGTATTTAAGGATCCTCAGGTGTGCTGAAATGCACATCAAAATGCACCCCGAAATGCCCCCCGAAGAAATGGCCCCCCACGATGTGATGTGTGTGCAATTACAGGCCTTGCTAATTAGCACATCTATCAAAGATTGCCCAGTGAGGGACTCCAGTGAGACCCCTCAGCGAGGAACCTTCCCCTGGCTGGGCCTGGCTTTGTTTACAGAATGTGTTCTGGAGAGGCCCTCGGTGTCTGGGGTTTCCAGGGTGTTTGGTCTCTTGGTTTAATGGGATATTGGGTCTAAGGGAAGTTATCAAACTTAAAGAATTACAACTATCTAGGCTAAAAGCACTAAGAATACATAAAAGCTATATAGGAGAGTGTATAAAAGGGGTATAAAAGAAAAAGCAAAAAATCATCACGGCATCAATGGGAATTAGGGTGGGTTTTCTTCCCCCCCGGCCCTAGGAAGGGATCAGGCTGGTGTCCACCCCACTTACTTCGGCTAAGCGGGAGTGCTTGTGCACCACCTCAGCCTTGTTCATCGGCGTCAGCTGCTGCAGGACGCTGCGGCTGTTGGTCAGCGCCCGCGTCAGCCGGGCAAACTTGGTCCAACCTGCAGGAAAAGAAGGAAACCGCGTCAGAAATCGTGTCAGAACTACTCAGGCTTCATCCAGCGCTAGTAAATCTCCTTTGTGCTCGACGATACTCAGTCTCAGACCTGAACAGTTTCTCTAAACTGCTGCACGGAGCAGCTTCAGGCTTCAGGCTTAAAGACCTTGCAAAAGAGGAAAAATACTGCTCCTTCAAGGCAAACACGGGTAAATGTGAGGGGAATCAAAACATTCTTTCTTCTGCCTTGTGGAGACATTGTGTTAGAGGGATGACATTGTGTTTTCAGCCT
The DNA here is from genome assembly GCA_013400235.1 of Oriolus oriolus. Taxonomy (NCBI): domain Eukaryota; kingdom Metazoa; phylum Chordata; class Aves; order Passeriformes; family Corvidae; genus Oriolus; species Oriolus oriolus. The sequence continues at coordinate 748,820 of VXBT01008392.1, read as the reverse complement.
TATGGGGACATACTCCACTGCTGAAATCCAATTCTAAGCCACTGAAATTCATGCAAAGGCTTCCCAAGTCTGCAAATCCTGCTGAAGGAAAATCCTCCCCAGCTACAGAAAGGCTCCTGCTGATTCAGGACAGCTGGAGCAGCCCCAGAAGTCTGATCCTTAAGTCTTTACTGGTTTTTGCCCCAACTAAACTTCAGGGACAAAAATAAAACTGAAAAATAAAAAAGACTGCACCAGCAGCAATGCTTCAGACTAGGAAAAAAAAAATCATTCAGCCTTTAAAGTCAAATTAAGAACTTGATTTTAAATGGCATTAAGAAATACATTTAGCTATTATACTAATGATAAACAGCTGCTTTAATTGTAGCCTGATACCCACACACTTGGCTGCCCCTGAGGAGCATTTTCCTGCAGCAGCTGGCAAGGAGCAGTTTGTTACTGACAGCAGCACCAACCCAGGAACTTGTCACCAAGTCATTCCTGCTGGAAAAACACCCAAATGTGATGGTGTGGATGCGTTAGTGGATGGGGTATATGGGTGCAGAAAAGAAAACAAGATTTTCAGCAGTGTAGCACTCAGTACTGAGCAGGAAAATTGAAAATCCAGGTATCTTCAGGGAGGAAACATATTCCCAAGGACGCCGAAGGCGATGCTCAACGTTCAGTTTAGCCAGGTATAATGTCATTTTTTTACCAGAGAGGTGTGGATAAAATATCAAACAAGTTATGGACAGGAAAGGGGTTCAGGAGAAGGTTTAACTTTCATTTAGTTTGAATGCAGCGTGGGTGAAAATTGGGGGAAATATTCATATCTGAGAAAGGAAACACCACATTTCTACGTTAAGTCATCATAGAACCACAGAATGGTTTGGGTTGGAAGGGAGTTTAAGGGTCATCTCATTCCAAACCCCTGCCATGGGCAGGGACACTTTCCACTATCCCAGGCTGCTGCAAGCCCCATCCAACCTGGCCTGGGACACTGCCAGGGATGGGGCAGCCACAGCTGCTCTGGGCAACCTGTGCCAGTGCTAGGCTTGTTTTTAAATGCTTTTTGCTGACAGGAGTGAGGGACTTGGAAAGTTAAGGGGAGCCCTGAGGGAGACGAAATAAAGAGCAGAGAACAGAAAAGACAGTAAAACTTCAAGAAAAAAATTATGTATGACTTGGCTTTCCCATTTACCACATACATATCCCATTCACACAAATGTAAATCCACTGTTCATCATTTAACAATCAGAACAGCTCAAAATATCATGACAAGCCACCAGCACTGCACAAACATTTGTGTCTGGCTATTTATACATGACCTCAAAAATGCACATAAAAAATTCACTGGGAAAAGGTAAAAAATAGAAGCATTTTATTAACTTTTCAAATGTAAACTTGAAATGTGAGCTTTGGATATCTCTCATGCTTCTGGAGCTTACAGGGATATTCAATTAGGAATATGCACTTTCTGTATTAAACAAGGTCAAGGCAGACTACAGTGATCTATGAACTATTAATTTCTAGAAAAAAATCCTTGTGCTTTTCCTTTTCCTAATTGTCTATAAAACTACAGGAAGGTGACAGCTTTAAGACAGAAGTCAGAACTGTTCTTTATCTTTCTAAATCAGCAATTTCAAAGAGCAAGTGAGCCTGGTGACAGCATCATGACAGCTCTGCCCCAGCATTTCTAGTAATTGCTGGAGGCCACCCAGGTGATTTATTTTGGGTCACTGCAAACACACAGCAAGAACCAGGGAGAAAGAGCAGCTCTCCTCCAGGAAGGTGTTCACCCACTTCCAGACCTGGGCAGGTACTCATAGACACATGCACACAGTCACTGTCTTCTTCCCCTGAAAAAATATCCCCCTGTGGTCCATAAGGACAAATACAGCCCAGTCCCCAATCTTTATTTTGTCATCCTGCCTCACAGCTGATATGAGAGTGATGGAAAAGTGCTCAGCAAAGCCAAAACCACCACAGACAAGCTGCTGGATGCAGCCCCAGTCTCTCTCACTCGTCACATCCCAGTGCTGTCAGCTACTCCAGCTCCTGACAGGAACCCCAGCAGGGAGAAGTGCAGAGCCCTGTACCTAAGGAGGTACAACCCCATGCACCAATACATGCTGGAAAGTGGTTTGGCAGAAAATGGTTTGGGGATTCCCAAGGGACCAAGCTGAACGTGTCCGTGCCGGGAATCCTTGGCTGAACTAGACACAGAACTGCCAGCAGGTCCAGGAAGGTGATCCCTTCCATCTCCTCACTGCTGAGGCCAGTTCCTGCAGCACTGTGTCCAGTTAGAGGAGGACTTGGAGAAGAGTCAGGAGCTGGCAATGACAGAGATGGCTTTGTGTACTCTCTAGAAATCCTCTGTCATGGTGCTTTGCAGGCTGAGAGATCCCACTCATAAAAATACGGGGTTTAAAATGCCTCTCCTATAAAAGCAGAACTGGTAAGAAATCCCTTGTTACTGTTTTAGGTATGAAAAGCATCTGTCCTGCATTAACCACAAATGCAGAATTCCTGGGGAAGTTAGGGAAGATGGAGCAGTGAGATGCATACCAGACATCAGCAACCCTTTTGCTGTAAAAATAAAAAGAAAGGAAAAACTATGATTTATTTCAAATCCTTCTTTACCACCATGTGAGATCATCCATGTCATGTGAAAGAAAGAAGCCACACATTTTAGCATTCAAGGTTACCACTCTGCTCATCTGGTCTGACCTCTTCTTTTCACAGGACAAACCATTTCATCATGTCCTTTCTCCACCAAGACGAAAGCTTTGCTTTGTGCCAGAGCAAACCTTTTGCAAAACCCTTCCAGGCCTCATTTAGAGACTTCACATTTTCACATTTGCTTTCTGCAAAGCCCATGATTCTGGACACTGGAAGCACAGAATACACTAACATGATGTTTTTCTCCAATTCAGCACCAAGTCCAGCATTATTTTACCTGCTCCCATCTATCCATCTGCAATACTGTGAAAAAAAAGTACCAGGTTCTTTTGTTTCCTATTTACAACTCAAGAGAATTAAAAACACAGCAACAGCAAGATGCTGGGTTATGAGTGGGAAGGTGAAAAAGTATACAGGCTGCCTCATGTCTGAAATAATCTGCACAGGGTACATTTCTCTGTTTCTTGACCTTGTTGTAGACTAGACAAGTTCAGAATTATATTTAAAACCAATGTGTATGTTTAAATAGACCGGGGAAAATTTGCATAGCTGCCTACTGCTGTCAATGTTTCTTCAAACGATTCTCTCCTTTCTTTTCCTCTATAGACAGAGACTTGAAAAGAATGATAATTTTATCCCAAGTATTAGTGACCGCCTGTCCTCACAGATATTTTCAGTCTGGAAGGAGTAAAGGAGCTGCACAAATAGCAGGTGCAAGAGGGGCAAAAACAAGAACGTACTCGTGAGAAAATGCAACACTTCTGATGCTCTCTTCAGCTCAGCTGGATTGAGTCTTTCTTCCACAGCACCACTTGAAAAATAGCACCCTGAACTTGTACCATTGCACTCAGATTCTTGGGGGAAAAGCAGCAGCATCAGATCGCACACCAGATCAGGCCAGCAGCTGCTCCTCCCTACAAGAAGTTAAACTGGGTGTTCCAGACAAAGACGTGAACTACCTCAAATGGAAAATTCTGGAATAGCAGACACATTAAATGATTGTTTCCCCTAGTTCTCTTTAATTACTTTCTTATTCAGGGACAAAACAAAAAGCATTTGTTCCCCTGCTTTTAAAAAAACCCTCATGATCTGTTATTTATTCTCAAGATCCAAAACAAAGATCTCATTAAACAGGAACCTAGCAAAATATTTCCCTGTTTCCATCCATTATTCAAAGTAAAATTACTGCATTCTCAGTAAACTGGAGGTTTAACAGTTACAGGAATAGGACAAGAAGACAGCAAGCAGGCTGATAGACATGAGCTAAACTAGTCTCTGCCTTGGCCCAGCTGTAATGCTGCCCTTCCAGGCATGCAACTTTCTTCTTCCATGTATTTTAGACACAATTAAATATTTTACATCCAAAAAGTATTCTCCATGTCTCTTGCCCTAAATAGGACTGCCAGTTTGACAGCCCTCTCACTGTGGGTCTGAGACAGAGATGACTTTGGGGTGTCCTTCACACAACAGCTGAGCCAGAGGTTTCTCTAAAGAGAAATAAAAACAGGAGTACTAAACTTTTTTTTTTTTTAAATAGGTATTTTTTCTAAACCTTAGATGCTGTGACATTGGTTGAAGCTGTTGATGTTGTGACAGGATGCCTGGGGGAGTGCAGGAGCATGCAATAGTCAGGTGAAGCAGACAGAGCACCCAAACACCTCCTCAGAGGAGGAAAGGCTTTCCAAAAGGGTCTGAGGATCTTACTCAGCCACTCCCTACATTCATGCACCACTACAGAAATTACATGGTGCCTGAGGGGCAAATGGTTTTTCCAGGTTAGAACTTGACACTATTGCCCCTCCACCACTAGAAGGTCCAAACTATCCTACTCACTACAGCACGTGCCTTTCCATCAGCTGCTTCTCCAACAAGAGCAGCATTATGCCCACGCATCTTTCTCCCTGAGGTCCCGAATCCATCCTTCTGTTTTACCCTGGACAGCTGGGACAGGCACAGCTCTGTGGCAGCCGCTCTCCAAAAACCTCCCCTCCACCGCCGCACTCGCTGCTTTCTCTGTGTGCAAAATCCTTTCCAGCCTCATTTAGAGACTTCACATTTTCACATTTCTGCCAGCTGCACCCTTGCACTGCCACAGGGACCTCTCTCTGCCCTTCTGGTCACCGGCCTCCTTCCCAACAACACACCCCGCATGGATCCAGCACACAAACACCGCCATCCATCCCCAACGCCCCTCCTCGTCTCTGCTGCCTTCCCTGGGTAAGGAGAAATACCAGCCAGCTCCAAGATGCTGTTGCAGTGTATGGCAGAGCATAAAAGGAACCACAGTAAAAGCTGTCCAAGGGATGTGCAACAGGGGAGGCTTCCCCAAGCAGGAGTGATGCTGGAAGGCATGAGACAGAATCATTTAGGTTGGAAAAGACATCTAAGACCCTTTCCTAAAGGTTATGCGGAGACGAAACCTTGGAATCAGAAGGATTTCCAAGCTCACAAAGCTTACAAAACAGAAAATATTTTCAGATATAACTACAGGCAAGTGATAAAACCCTTAGAACTCTCACCACAATTTAATTAGGAGTTGAAAATTTGCAGTCTCTCTGACTGGGTTTGTGTACAGCTCCAAATACAGATCTAACCACCCAGCTAGCAGCCACACTGAGAAAAAAATATTTAGTTCGTAAACTATATTATATTATTTTAAAGCTAAATTCATACATCAGAGTTTATGAAGAGTTTAAAATCTCAAGATGAAATGTTAATGTCCTGTATAGCACACTTGCTCTGGAAAACCTATACATGACTAGTTCCCCCTAATAAAGCATTAGTGTAGCTCTACTGGGTTGCAATTAACCTTTCTGTCAGGGTTTGTCTGGTCTTAAATAATGATGACTTTTAAATCAGTGTAACAGGGAACTATCCCCTATCTTAGACTGCAGGGAAAACACCTGGGTTAAGAATTATATTCTGTGTGAAAAAAAACAATTGCAGAGGGCAATTCCAGCAGTGCTTGTGTTGATTCCTGCCTGCAGGAGCACAGGGAACAGATCCCAACCATGGAAAGATTGTTCTGATCTCACTGTGAAGCACGAAACAGTTAACATGCAGAATGCTTAAATAAGATATAATTTATGACTTGGCCACAAGAGCAAAGAGCACTAGCACTGCTCAGAGTTAGGAAGTGTGGAATTCAATTGGTAACACGGATCATCCTTTGGCATAAACAGTTAGCATGTATAAATCCCAGCTATTTCTAGACTTTCAAGCAGTAAAATCATGGCAATGGCTGGCTGTTTGCTCTTTACTGCAGGCAAAGTATGTCTGAAAGAGTTCACGGTTTCTTTGAAAAACTTAATAATCCCAGTATTGGGTTTTTAGAGCGAGAGGGATAAACAGGATTCCTGAATAAACAGATTAACAGTCAAACAATGTTCAGTCATTCCCTTGATGCAGTAAAAATATTTCTGGACTGAGAGTCTACTAAAATGAAATTCAGAATATTGGGATAAATTTCCAGAATTGAAATTCTGTGTGTTCCACTGTCTGATAATGCACTGCAGTCCTGGGGTAATTTTTACATCCAACCTCCCTTCTTGCTCAGTGTTGTCTTCCCAGTCACCATCCACCCACTGCAACTGCTGGGAAGCTCAGCATGGATGAAGAACTAATGGGTAATCTTGGGCATATCATTTTACCTCTCTGAGCTTCAGTTTCTCCTCCTTAAAATGAAGATAATGCTAATTGCCTAATTTGCAAGCCATTTTGAGATCCACTGATAAGAAGAGCTAGGATTTATATAACTCCAGACTACGCTTGGTATACATTTTAAAATTACAATATATTTTTTAATTTAATTCTCAAATAGCCTTAAATGTTCAGTGCCCAACTTCTTACACATCTCACTTTTCTGCAACTAAAGCCAAAATATACAGACATACAGGGCCACTGGGGAATTACCTCCCGTAGGTGTACAAAAACACATGCAAATTTTGGGAAGAAGGGAAAAAAACAAAAATACTAATTACTCTAAATGTCAGTCAACTGGCTTTTAGGAGTTGGTCAGACAGCAAAGTGCTCATCCCATCACATCACCTCATCCTGGTTCTGCATTTGCCTCACCCCAGAGACACCGAGCAGCCAAAGCCTCCTGCACAGCGATCTTCGCCACACTGACCCTGTGTGACACTCTCAGCGAGATCCTGAGACCACGCAGTTCAGTAAATTACAGGTTAAATGGGTGAAGAACTTGCTGCTTGGCAAGTATCAAACAAGGAGCAGTGGAAAATAGTAAATATTTATTACGGGGAGCCTTCCGGATCCCAGTGACCAGGCATCCTATTCAGTGCTTGCCTCCAGGGTTTGAAAGTCTTTATAAAATGACTGATAGAAGTGCCAAGTGACAGGAGGATTAGAGGAATGTGAAACAGCAGTGAGGGCTGTCAGGCAGGATGATGTGCTTGATAACTGGGCATGTGCCATTAAAACGTTTTAAATGGGAAACAGTCACGTGGGGAAAAGCAATGCAAATTGTAACTCCAGCAGGGGAGGGGGAAATGTCCCAAGCAAAGAACAGTTCTGAAAAGGATACAAAGGTCTTGGCAGATGAGCAGTTCAGCATGTAATTGGCTTTGGCAAAAGGTCACCTGCTCCTTGGATGCATAGCAGTAAGAACTGGGCTTGGAGGCTGAGCAATGGGCAATAACAAGGAATTAGCTGGAAACCCACCTGGCCACAATAATTGCTGCAGAAACTGACTGGGGACTTGGGAGGCTGAAATCCAGGCCACCACAGCTTCATCCCTACTGCTGCCAATGAGCTGGATTAAAGGGCAGCTAAAACACCCATGTATCTGCCATCTCCAGACCTCCAAATTCAGTCTAGACAGAGGTTTAAGGAGCTGAACTCATTTACTTTATCAAATGAAGGCGCAGTGATGAGCTGATTATATGTGTAAATGCCTTAGTGGGACTTTCTTAATACAGTGGAAAAAAAAGACATAAGAAGATGCCACTGCAAGAAGCCGAAGCCAGGCTAATTTGACACTTCTTTAATGCCAGAAGCATAATGGGGAAGCATAAAAAATATTGAGTAAAGTAGTGGATGCTCAGCCTCTTCTAAATCAATACTGGATGCCTCCCTGGAGGGGATGGTTTAGTTACACACAAGTTCATGGGTTCAGCAGAGGAGCAGCTTAGTGAAGTGGAATGCCCTGTGTTACACAGATCAGACTTTTAAACTCCACTACAGTTATACTTATTATTTTAGATTTGGCTGATGAGTGTTCAGTTTCCTACATACAAAGTGTATCCATCGAGAAACAGCTGCTGCTGCAAAGATCAGCTTCCAGTTTAATTCAGTCTCTCACAGGGTTAGGTTTGATTTCAGTGGGATTTCATGTTCATTGCACATTAAACTTCCAGAAATTTGCAGACAGAAATGTGCATTGGTGGGCTGCTGATGGAGCACACAAAGGGCTCCAAAGGCTGTATCAGATTCAGAAAAAAAAAAAACTTCATTTCTGTGAGGGAAACTAAACAACCTTGGATATGGAAATTCCCTCTTCTTCATCGCCAGCAGCAGTAAAGCAAAAAACGATATAGAGGGGGAAGGGGAAGTGAAAATAAGGCCTTGAAGCATCACTCCTGAAAGCGAGGAAACAACTCTCTCTGTGACTATTCAGCCTGTGCAGTGTCTGCAGAAAGTGCCAGCAGCACATCACTGAAGACACAACAGGGATGAATAACAGGGATGCTTGTCCTGCAGGAACAGGAAAAAAGCCACCTTGGAAGGTCTTCCTGGTTACTGGCAAGCTGTGTCTATCCCAAATTGATGGTTTAAAATACTACCTAAAATAGTATTTTATCTAAATGTTATCTAACTATCTAAATACTAAAAGAGACTATCTCTCAGCATCATTGCTCTGAGTTGTCTGCTCTTGACACTGAAAGCCCACCCAGTGTCCTGGCAAATGACCACTTCTCTTGTCATTTCTCCCCCCTCCAAAGTAATTTCTCCCAGCCCAGGAGTCCCTGGATGCTGCATTCCAGACCCAGGGGAGAATGGAGAAATGGAGGTGATCTCCTTGCTGCATGGAAGGGAGTGAAGCTGCAGATCACAGCAAAAGGAAACAGCATGAGAACAGGTGGGTCTCTATTGCAATGACACCCTTGTTATTACAGCCACAGAAAAGTGCAATAAAAACATGTTAAGGATATCCAAATTGCAACCTATTAAATTACTGTGATGGATTACTGTCAAGGTGATGTACTCAACAGGGTACACTGTGCCTCAGCTAAAGGTAGAAACCTTATTTTCATGCTCTAATCCCTCCACCCACTTCTTCTATTATCACCTGGATTGATACCCCTCAAGGAAAAGAAAGTTCCCATATGCAACTAGTTATATATGCTTAATAACTTGCACTTATTAAAGATAAAAAAGGATCAGAATTATAGGCTTAGCAAGGATTAGCAAGCCATAAGTGAGTATTTCTGCAACTACTACACTTTTTATAGCCCTGTCACACTCTGAGATAGAGTTGTATCATTATATAGAGTTATATAACCATAAAGAGTTATATCACTGGAAGCATTACAGCATTGTCCCAGACAGCCTTGATTATCAAAGTCTGGCTCTGTCAAGGGAAAAGGAAAAAAAAAAAGAAAAAGCAACTTCAGGATCCTGCTGTGCCATCACCTGATCCCATCTGTTAACAGCACACAGTCCTGAGTTGTAGGGGGCTCGTTAACACAACTTTGCACCCTGATTCAACACCCCATCAGTATTCACTAGAACTTCTATCACTCCAGACATGACAAGCCTGATATTTAACTCCACAGAGATTCCAGATAACCAGTGAGAATCCTAGCAAAAAAAATTTCCAAGTTTACCTAAAGGCCACGTTTTTTTCTTCACTGATGATAACAAAGGGAATAAAAACATTGCACAACTAGGTGAAACACCACTGTTATGGAGTCTTTTTTTTCTATACTTAAACTTTCTGTTCAATAGCATCTACAGCACTCCTGGCTTCAAATGGTGTTAACATTTTAAGTGGCCCCATTCACCTTTCTAGTAGTTAGGGCCCAGAAAAATGGCTTCATTTTTTCCTGACAAATAAACATGAGATTATTACCACTGTGTGTCTTTGGAGGAATTGAAAGTCTTCAGATGTTTTTAAAAGGCTATTGGGTAAAGACAGAATAAAAGCTCAGCAAGCTGATAAAAGCATCCAACTGTGACCCGACAATGGTACACACATTAAAAAAAACAAGGATTCTTTGGGTTTTATTCGCTTGAAGAAAATACCTAATACAATCTTTCATATGCTTGTAATGGCCTTCCACCTCTGCTGTGCACGGCCTCGAGCCAGGACACCTGGGAACCTGGCCCTCTGCCACCGCAGGTGGGACCTGCTGCTTGCTACTGAACCCAGATCAGACAAATATTCCTGTTAGCAAAGAGGAGCAGGGGAAGGAAAGAAGGAGAGATCAGACAAACACAGCACAGCTCCTCCACCAGGAAATAAGGCACCGGCCCAGCAACCGCCAAGTGCAGCCACCACCTCCTGCCTCATCACGAATTCTCACACCTCTTCTTCCACACTGCCCCCATCCACAGCTCATCATCCACTGGCTCAGGAGCTGGGGCAGTATAAACCAAAAATCGAATCAGTGGAGGGTGTTCTCTCTCCCCTCCAGACCTGCACAGCTGCCAGAGGCACCTTCACCCAGGAGGGAACATATCCACCAGGCAGCTGATCCTTCCTTCCAGTATCATTTTCGCTGCTTCTGCTGGAGCTGCTGGGGGGTTTTGACACTTCTGACTGGTTAGACACTTTTAAAGTAATTTTCCATTTACAAGGAATGGCTTTACAGCACTTTTTGGTCACTGTTACATTGCCGTACATCATAGGTCTCCCACGCATCACCCAGCAATAATAGATCCGAGCACGAGTAACAAGAAAACAAGTCAGTCCAATCTTTAGTGTCGACTGCCTGTACCCTCTCAGAAAACAAGGGTTTTGATCCCTGTCACTGTATTTTATGAGGGAAAGGTAGCTTTTAAATATCCCTGTTCTCCAGTCGTGCTTACAGTCCAGTAAGTTCCAACAGCTTTCTGGTCTGCAGCAAATTCACAGCCTCCTGGGTGAGCCCAGGAAAAATTTTCATTACTTTTACTCCCTCTGGCAAGCAAAGCCCCCTCCTCCTCCCTTCTTCCCCCTCCTCCTCCTCGTCCTTTCAGCATTAACAGAGCAAGTGGTGAGCACACAGGTAAGCAGAGACAGACACCATCTGTCACAGTGTCCCAGACCTCTCTGACTCCCTCCGCTCACACAGGGCTTGTCCCCGTGTAGTCAACTGCATTTTTGGCACTCAACAAACAAGTTTTTAAGCCCACATCAGGATAAAAAAACCACCGCACCCTGGCAATGTGCTTTGCAGTAAGACAACTGTTTCATTTGTCTGTCCTGTTTGTGAAAACAAGCTCCTCCACACTTCTGGGCAGATCTGCATCCTCAGCACCATTGCCTGTCCCCCAAACCTGCTGTTCCCTGGCAAGGTCTCCATGAGATGCCACCCCTACTGCAGCCACTGCAAGCTGAGTTGGCCAACCCAACCAGGTATTCCCAGGAGCGGGGACACACAGACACTCTGCAGTGTAGATACAAGCATTGGTATGATTTAAATACCTCACAGGAGCGTGATATACCGAAGCTTCACAACAAAGCAACACACCTTTGAACAGTGCAGAACATTTTGGTATGGAGAGATTATTGCATAATGGCATCAATATTTTATTTCTGCTGAATTTTTTATCTCAAATTTACTGCTCCCATAAGTAATACACAGTAACTCATCTGCACCATAGTTACTTATGTATTATGTATTGCATGGTCCTGGCAGAATTTCTGAAGAAATATCCTTCTTTTAAAAAAGGAAAAAAAAAATAGCCCTTTCAATGGCAAATCCCAGCACTCAACAGCAGTATTTTACTGAAACTCTTTTTTACAAGACTTTAAAAATTCTCCACTAAATTTTAACATATATGTTTACCAATCTCGTAATTCAAAAAGAAAGTGGCCTGGCAGCTTCTAAGCACATTGTAATGTTATCTGCAGGGACAATGAATTATGTATCTCTCACAGCACCATGTCTGACACAAAAACACTGTGATCCCAGTGCCACGGGATCCCAGAGATCCACACAGCTGAGACACAGAGGGTAATGCAACAGTGCTGTTTTCCCACCCCTGTAGTAAAGTGGTGCAAATATTTGAATATGATTTCCCTACATCACGGATGCAACAGACAAGCTTTAATTTATGCAAAAGCAGAAGAAAAATCGGGTCAGTGGTTTGTAATTACGAGGTTTGTTGCAGGCACTGATCAATGCTTATCAATGCTCTAATCAAAGCACCCTGAGCAGATTCTTGGGGCTCCAACCCCATGCTTCTAGTGCACGTGGGAGATGTGGCTGCACTGCCTCTGCGATGCTCTCTTTGAGTTCTGGGGGTTTTAGAGTATGACTTTGACAGAAGTAAGGGCTCTTTAGACAGAGCCAAACCTCTCTGGCTGGTGAGAGCAGTATTTTGTGATGTCCATCGTTAGTAGCTGGCATTTTAACTAATGGTGCCCTTCAGTGCAGAGCAGCAGCACACAAGTCATGCACTTCACTGCTCCTGCTCCTTCCCATAGGAACGTACATAGTTCCTGTTCTGGATGCCACATGGGCTCTGCTCCTCCTCAGCCACAAGATGGGGAGAGGAAGAGCTCAGCCCCTGGAGCACATCCCTGCCTCCCCAGAGAAAGCAGCAGAGTTTGGAACTCCCAGGCTGAGATTTCAAGGGAGGCAACATTCATCACTTCTGCATTTCAGAGCCACCTTCAGTATGTTTTCTCTGTCCTGCTGCAGTCCAACACTCCTCAGTGCAACTCAGTCCTGCGGGAGGTGGGGCAGAGCCAGGAAAAGTGGGGTTTGGGAGCTGGTTCCATGTCAGATACATCTTGGTTCCCCCCGAAAGCCTCAAAATAGGAAACCAGATTCTTGCAAAGACTGGCTTTTCATTGATGAGCTCGCACTGTGTATTAAATACACTGCAGCAAGGAGCCAGTCCCTTGCCTTCAGATACCTAAAAAGTCTTTTTAATTAACTGACATTTAGCCTAAAAAATTGAGATTATTTCCAGGCAGAATTACTCCACATTATGGAGCTGAAAGTGAAATAAAGAACATTTGCAGATTGCTAGCTAAATTGTAGAGGCAGTAAAGTTTATGATGGCTGAGAAGGTATTCCTGTATCAGGATCTTATAATTTTATGGATAATACTCTCTAGACAAAAAAAAAATTGTCATATTTAGTGCTAGCTCAGAGGGGAGCCTTTCATTTTAAGTCTGCCTTTATAAACTGACTTTTCAGTAATCCAAACACTTGTAATAAGTGCTATCTAGATATTAAGAAATTACTTGAAATGTTGTTTGCATTCAAATGACACCAACTTCATCCTAAAGAAGATGGCTCAGAGCACACCAGCTCGGAGTGAGATACCAAGCCTCCTTCAAGCGTGAAGGGAAAAACATAGTAAAGAATTAATCATCAGGAGGCAGCTTCCAAGAGATGTGGATAATGTCCTTCTTTCTGTAAGCGTGCACTGTTCCACCCAAAGCAATACACATGTAAACCTGACACGAGACACGTGTCCTGTAACTAAAGCAGAGGATGATGCTGCCAGATCCTCTGTGCCTTTCCCCACCCATTTCTCCTGCAAGGCTGCAGGCCTGGCCATGGGCTGTTCAGTGACAAGAGCATTTCAACAAAATCCTCCCCTGCAGCTGATAAGTAACAAGCACAATGCCCACTGCCATGCAGTCATCACTCCTGAGCAGTAATAAATGACTCAAGCAGGCTGTTTCTTTTGCATTTCACCTCCAAGAGGGAGAAAGGGAAGAAATATCAGCATCTCATCACAAGGAGCTGGAATTATTTTTTTCCTGAAAAGATGACACCTGTCCCATAACAGAAAGATCTCCCAAAACAACACAGCATTCAAACGACTCAAAACCATGTAATTTTTAGAAAGTGCCAGCTGTAGTGATGAAGAAGTGAATTACAAAGAAAAAGGAAGGCTTGTGACTCTAGAAAAACATTGGTAGGGAATTTCCACTCATGGTAATTTATCTATTTTTTTTTTGTTTTAATAATTTAGGAGAGTGGAATTGAAACTCTGACAGGTCACAAAACACTTCCTCAGTTCAAGACACAGAGCACAGACATGGCACGTCCCTGTGACAGGTCTGAGCTCAAGCATGTACTTCTATCATTCACAAAAAATAACAATGTATTTCATGTTTACCTTTTGTTGAATCATCTTCGATCGGTTGTTTGAATAAAGTGATATCCTTAAAAGTGCACAAGAACAAAACCACTTTTTCATGCTCATTTCTTATGGGTGCAATTTGCATGTAGAACCAAACTGGGGTTCCTGAAGCAGAGAAGAAAGTGACATTGGAATGTGGTGTAGCACAAACTTTCCCCAGCCCATAACATTTACACATTCTTACAACACACATGTAGTTTAGGAGTGTATCTCATTATTTCTGCATCTTCCAGAGCTTTTCATTTTACTTCCTCCAAGGAAAACAACATATTCCCATTTTTACAGCTTCATTAATCTAACTGGATGATAAACACAGACGGGAGGCTATATAAAACTTCATTCTGAAACAAAATGCATTGTTCTTCCCCTCTTGCTCTTGTTTTTTCCCAGCATGTCTCACAAACTTAGGTCTGAAAGGTAGAAAGGCAAGAAAAAAAATGGGTGGATGGTATCTCTGATCCCCTCTTTACATAATATGGAGCTATCAAATCAAAAAATGATGGACTATACTGCGAAGTGCTTCAAATTTTATGTGACTATATTATCTAAGATGACCTGGGTTGGACTTTCAATGTCATATCAGGACAAATCAGATTTTATTCCTTTTTGTGTTTCAGGTCGCACCTCCACCTCCTCACTGCCCAGTGCAGCACTCCCCCAGCACAGTTATCTCTACCAAACTTCTGAAATGAAACCAAGTATTTTTCAAATCCTACCACTCACCCAGTAACCAGCCAAAAAAAGCCCCTGGTGTTGGAGTGGTCAGCTTGGGTTTTGCTAAATGCCCTCTCTTTGCACAGGGCTCCTGCAGGTGCTCAGGAGCTGAAACTGATTCCAGGCTGACACACACGTGGCAGTCCCCCACATGCATGCAGGTGTGCTGCACAAGGGGTGAAATCCTACAACAGTTGGAGCAATTTCCTTAGAAACACCCTGTTCCCCTGCAGGGCGGTGAATGTCAGACGTTCTCCATCCAGCAGAGCTCCGCGTCCCTCCCTCCCAAACGAGCACCTACACACGCTGCAGTACAAATGCCTTCACAGCCAGCTAATTACCTCTGGGATTTGATGTGCTTTCAGCCAGCTGACAGAATGGCTTTTCTCCTGAGCTGCCTGAGAGCTGACACACTGACACAAGCCTCTTGCCCACTGTTATCCCACACGGGCACCGCTGGCCCCCTCAAATCTCCTCTAATGCACCAGGTCTGTGAGCTGTGCCAGGAACTGCAGGACGGATCCCAGAGGGCAGAGAAAACCATTTGGGCTAGGAACTGCTGTGGGGAAGGTTAAAACCCACAAGAGTTTATTGGAATTCAAGTGGGATTAAACCAGTAACTCACTACCAGTAAACTGGAGAAGTGGGAGAGATGTGGAACTGCTTTTTGTGGTAATTCCAAAGCCATTATGCTGATTACTTGATTATCTTAATTCCCAGTTGCTAACCCAAGACAAAAGACTTTTTATAACTACTAAAACAGAGTGCTGCAGCTCTCTGGGGGAATAACTTGCACTTATACCTGGGAATCCACTGCCACCATTTGAGAAGCTCAAAAAGCAAGTAGACAAAACACCTTGTACAAGGGTGCTGACAAAAATCAGAGACAGAGGCAAGGTGGCTACTGCTGTAGAAGCAGCAAGATGGGAGAAAGCGGGCAAAAAGGTTTCCTGAATATTACCATATATAAACAGATACATAGAGAGAAGCATGCATATATATCTATATTATATATATATATATATGTATGCTTGCATGCCTAATGTGGTTAGTGAACAGTTGTGTGGGCAAAGGTAAGGACTATATAATAATAGAATGCTGCAAAGCAGAAGAGAGTTGTAACAAGCTTTCAGGTCTGAAGCTGGAGCCTGGAAGCTGGGTTAAAACACCAAGGGGAGTGTGAAGTCAGCAGACGAACAGATGCTGCCGGAGAACATCAGCCCTTAAAGATCATCCCTGTAATACAGCAGAGAAGGATGGGAAAGCAACCTGAAAACCTCAAAATCTCCCTCTGCCAAAAGCCAAAGGGAATGGGCAAAGGGGAAAAAACACCCCACACTGTGCCACATTATCAAAACACACAGCACACCTGGACCTACAGGTTGAAAATGTGGGTGGGAGGGTGCTCTGAAGGCACTGCAGGCCTCATGTAGGTGATGAACAGAAGCCCTTCCACAGAGTAACCACCTACACTCTGCAGAAGTACATTCACACCAACAGATAACTAATCTTTATTTCCTTCTCTGCTCCAATACTCAGCCTGGAGGATAAGCAGGCAGTTCCTTGAAGGACCATCTTCCACAAGGCTCTGAGTATGACAAATGGAAGCAAACCCTGAGCACACCTGCTGCTGAGCTGGAGCCAAGAGGTGAGACTATTAGCATCAGTGAGAGGTTGAGGTTCTGGGCTTCGGGTGATGGAGAAGAAAGCTGACAAAAGATGTTATGGATGGGAAGTGACTCAAGCCTGGAGAGAAATACTGAGTAATTTTCCATTAAGTCCTTCTGTAATCCTGCATAACTTATGGAAAGTATAGGCTTGGAGATCTGGGCAAAGGTGAAGATTTTATTAAGGCAACTGCAGCTCAATAAATCTCTGCAGCATCATCAAGCTCCAGCAGACAATCCACAACCCAAAGCAAAATCATCTGCCTTGTTACGGGAAAGTCACCAAGAGAAGACTTTTCTCTTTTTATACATAAATAAAATAGAAAGGAATTTAATTCAGGCCCATTCCAGAGCAAGAGCTGCTCCAGCATTTACTAAGAGAAGCCAGGGTTGGGGAGAGCACAATTCCCCTTTGGAATTCACACAGACATGGAGCATGGAGTGCTGGGCACCACCAGTGGCAAAGATACCCAACATGAGGCTGTCCTAGGAAATTCCCCTGATGTGAGGGGGCATCCAGGTGACCTGCCCAGGAAACGGGAAGAGAAGCAGAAAATCTGTAGAACAGACACATCCATATGCTTAGGAACCAAAAAGAGGTCATTTGGAGGGCTCCCCTGGGCACCTGCAGGAACAGCTGGACTCAGAGCTGCTCTGGCTTCTCTCTTTAATTAACATGTTGGCTAAAATGCCTTGATGCAGGCAGAACTGGAGAACTCGAAAGGCACTTCCCACTATTTTAGTGCCCACACAGGAAGATTTAGTCTAAAAAGGGAAAACAAAGATAAAAGCGTAACAGGAGGTGTCCAGGATGCTCCCTTCAATGTCACGAAAGATTTAGGTGAGCTTTCCTGGGCAGTCAGGCACAGGGAGCTCTTTCCTGAGGGAAAACATTCCCTTCCCTAAACCACAGCACTCAGGGAAAAGCTCTGGTAATCCCATGCCAGCATCCAAGCCCACCCAGGGGGAAGCATGGCCTCAGATTCTGGGCTCCAGGCAGGTGAACCAGGAGGAAAGATCCCCAGCCCCACAGCACCTGCACCCTGTACAGGGCAGTGAGAACCAAACTGAAGAGAACGTTTCCATCAGGACTGGTCTTGGACTTCTCTTGGCCACCAACCCAGCCAACTGGACTCATTCTGCTCAGAGTAGAGGAACCAGCTTTTCTGGAGCACGTTTCATCTGAGTTTTGGCCTTCTACCGTGGGAAGATGGTCTGTGAGGAGGAGCATGGAAGATGGTCTGTGAGGAGGCAGCTCATTTCCACTGGCAACAACAGGGATTGTAACCACCAGCTCAGCAGATCTGTCCACCCTGCACAAGCCCAGCGTGAGGCCACACAACAGCGCGGGCTGTGCTCAGAATGTGCTCCGAGGTCGGTAAGCCAGTACTGCCCAGGACACAAAACGGGACTGGAATGGCTCATGGTTAAGACAAAATGAGGAAAACCTCTGGTTCTGGCAACTTCCTGCAAACCCAATGCCACCAAGGAGAAGGAACACAGGCCCTGAATCACACTAAGCTATGAAAGTCCCTGGGTTTCTAACTAATCCGTGGGCTCCGTGCCAGGCTGAGTACTCTCCCCAGAGCTCGTACGTGTTGGTTCACACACCACGGAGGCATCCCAACATTGCTGGGAGCAGCCACTCACGGCAGCCAGGGCCTGGCTTCTCACTTGTGGAGACATGGGGGAGTTTCCTGAGGGACGTGGGGGAACCTCATTCAGGATTTCTTTTCACTCAACCCAGTCGGTTTCCCTTCAGGGAAACAATCCTCAAAACTAAATATATTTTGGAAAGAAGGAGTCAGACTAGAGACAGCAGGGAACAACTACTATTCTTGGCAATCTGAATGCTTGGCCTGAAAAGAGAGCTCTCTTCTTGAGCTGAGGCAACCAAAATACCTGTTTCTTCTCCGAATCTTGCCCCAAATTTACCCATATGTCAAAATTAAAATTCATTTCAGTCTATTACAGGCTTTAAATATGCTTTATCACTCCCAGCACCACACACAAATATATATACATACTGTTTTTCTTGTAGAGGAGAATTTCGAAGCAGTTTGACTCATAGTTGTCAAAAGTCTGTCTGACTTTTTCAATGGTCTTCTTGTCTGTCAGTTCACCATACATAAAACTGAAAAAAAAAAAAAAGATTTCTGGTTTCTTCTAGACAAGCAACAACATTGTTACAGTCACCTTAAATAGCAAAAGCATTGAAGATGCTATGAACTGTCATTTACCGAAGTTTAATTATAATTTACACTCCATTTCAATATTTAGAGTGTCACAAGGACACCCACAATAGTGAGTAACCATGACCACCTTCTTACTGTAAATGACTGCAAATAAATCCACCATAATGCTTCATTAAGTGCTTTACTGAGTATATCTTTAAGGGATATATGGTTAGAAAAAGAGCTGACAGCTTATGAAACCATTCTCACCACAGCTGCAGGCCATGGTAGTGTCGCTGTTAAAACAGAGAAGATTGAACAAAACCGCTAAAATCTCCCAAATTTTCTTCAATCCTCCTGAAAATCCTTCTAGAGGAGGAATGTAAGCTACTACAGGTAAAGGCTGTTGGCTGAATCGATGGCTGCAAATCTAATCTTGTCAAGATGCATCTGGGACAATAAGATAATTGGAATTCTTTCACTAAATGCCAATACAAATAGTGGTAGGATTTAAACAGTGAGGAGCACTGACTGTAACGTGTAGCTATGTCTGCACTACTACCAAACAACCAAATTCATCCTCATTTTCCTTACTGTATACTGCATTTCTTTAACAGTTCAGTGGAAAATACTAAAAAGCTTTTGGAGACTCACCCCTCTCCAGGCTGAGAATACAAAAATGTAATTTTAACTCTGCTATTTCTTGCCACTCGACCATCTCATCTTTGCATTCTTTTCCAGGTCAGACCTCCAGCTGGTATAAGCAAACCCAACCCCCTGGCCTTACTTCTGACAGCCTTTGTAAGGGAACAGCCAGGCTTTTATTGTCATTCTCCCCTGGATTAAAAATAAGTGAAGGCTGCTCTGTGCAAATTCCCAATTACAGAACTGAAAGAAAGTGGAGCGTCAGATAAAAGCTTTCAGACACTTGGATGAATATACTTTTAATTGATCAGACTTTTTTTTCCCCCCATTCTCTTTGTTCACAAACAGTTTGAGCCTCAGCTGAAACCTACAACAGACAACCCTGAGAATATGAAAGGGAAAAGCTATCAGTGCCTCTGTGGTTTCAAGTGCAGCTTCTCTTATTGATCAACAGACCTCCAAAGGTTCAATAAACATTTATTTTATGTCTACTGCTCTGAAAGAAGCAATAAAACAACACAGTGGTTAGTGGCTCAGCAAGCATTAAAGTACTCAATGAAGGCCAGATCATGAATCTTTTCTTTCCACAGCCAGCCCAAGCAGGCAATGGAGCTGCTCCCACATCAAAGTGCTGCCTGGGCTGGGTGACGGAGGCATCACAGTGGCTGCAACATCTGGATGTCACTACAGTTGCCTCCTCACTGGTAACCCAGGCACAGACATTGATTAGACTGGATATTAGGAAAAATGTCACTGAAAAGGTGGTCAGGCACTGGAACAGGCTGCCCAGGAACGCTGTGGAATCGCCACCCCTGGAAGTGTTCAAAAACACGTGGACGTGGCACTGGGGAACGTGGCTTAGGGGTGAAGGTGGCAGTGCTGGGGTAGTGGTTGGTCTCGACAATCTCACAGGTCTTTCCCAACCTAAATGGTTCTGTGGCTCTATAAATGGCGTGGCAAAAGTGTCACCTTTGCGACAGCGCTGCAAAGGAGATGCCACTCCAGCAGCTGATGGCAGGAAATGGTTTTACCCAGGCACGAGGCTTCATTAATCATTATGCTGATTATCATTAACATGCACAGCTGTCTCGAGGACATGCCAAACACAGCCTACTGCTCGTTTTCAAATGACCTGCCTTTCTCTCCCCATTCCAGCTGATAACCCTTTATACATTTATACATGAGATGACAACAAAAAAAGTTTGATTTTTTTTTAATCTATGCCTCTTTTAATGCACTGATGCACCTCTTTTTTTTTTTTTGAGACTTAAAACAACATTTCTCATAGTCCTGAAGGAAAAAATAACAAGAATTTGTTGAAGTGCTTGATTTCACATGACTTACAATACAGAAAGTCATCGCTAATTAGTGTTAAAATGACAAATCCTACTTGATGATGAGAGGTGGACAATACCAGTTAGTGCTGCAGATGATCAATCAGCTTTATGTTTTAAGTTACAGGCAGCTTATTGTTGCAGTAAACCTGTAATGCTCAAATCTCATGTTATGTTCACACATAAAGAGACATTTTAAAGGCTTCTGGAACAATAAGAACATTTTTCAGAAGGCAATTTTTAACAGCACCAAAGGAACCTCAGAGCCTTTCACTGTACAAGTTATATAAGATTTTTGCTTATCACAAGTTTAATTTAATTTAGTCTGTCCTATTTTGTACACATGGAGGGACTCCTACTTCTTTAGTCAATCACTCTGTCTTTTTCTGCCTCATATTTTTTTTTGTTATTTAGTGCTTGTCAAATGCCTTGAGTGCAAACTGTACAAGACATAAATATCAAAACCACTCTGCTACTGGGAATCTTACTACACAGAAAACACACTTATCAAAGACAAGCAAGACTTGCTGAAATACACAGAGAAAGGCACAATCTCAGATATCTTCTCCACCTCTAAAACAGACCAGTTGTCATTTAAGACGCCTGGGCTCCCGCCTCCCTCTTAAAGCACCTCTTGGCACAGAAAAGCCTCATCTGAAGTTCCACATTCTGCTCCTCTGTCCTTTGCCAGGATGCAGAGCAGCAGCATCAGAGCACTGGGTTTGCAGGGCAGTAACAGCTGTTTGAGAGGAATTATCCAGGAAAAGTGAAGCACAGAAGGCATCCAACCTCACACCCAGTTTACAGCTCTCTTCATCCAGAAGCGTTCAGGGCATCAGTTACAAGGGACAGACGTGCAGCCAGGAGGAAGAGCAAATACAGATACACATCAATAGCCTCAAAACTCTGCCAGGTGAAGAGCAGACACCATTTCTGAGGGGCAGCTCTGTGGGTCCCACTGGCATCCTCAGTGGGGCTTCTCTGCACAGCTTTGGCACTGCAAGGACACCTTCTCACACACAAAAATCAGGCCACAGAGGTGCCATCCCAGCACCAAATCTAACTTTTTTCAAGTCCAGCTCTACCCACCATGCATAATCCCATTTCTTTGAGCACAGTGGGAGTTCTGCCATTAGCTTCACTGGAGCCAGGATTTCCCTTGCAGACCTCTTTTTTAATCCCTTTTTTAAACTTGTCAGGGCAGTAAATCAAAACAAAGGAGAGCAGAGATGCTGACCAAGTGTTTCAGTGGGAACAGTGGCTGTGAAAATCTCATGTGCAGGGAAAGGCAAGCAAAGCAAAGCCTGCAGGGAATGCCAAGTGTCCAGGGCAGGTCGATTAAAGGGTGCCTGCTCTTCCAAAGGCAAAATCACAGAGCTTAACTGATAAGCAGCAATATTAAGAAAACACTGATACAACTTGCAGCATTAAACTGCATTTTAGTGTTTGACAACTGTTTATTTTGTCAATGGGTTCGTGAAGACACACATGGTCACGTCTGTGGCTGACCTACTGAAGCACCTCCAGGCAGGGTTTTTTTGGTTAAATGGAGGTTAGAGGCGTCTCAGTCACAGATGCCCCATTCCTCCCGGCCTGCCAGCTCACCTTCACCTGGCACAGCAGATGAAAGTTCTTCCACCTAACAATTCTACGCATTTTAGCACTCACACCAATTATTCTATGTATCAGCCCAAGCTACACATGCAATTTTGGGTGCCATGTGAGCTAAGAAAGAACACATATCAACTCCCATCGCCCAATATAGTCCAACTTCTATGTACAATGGGCTTTTTATATAGTGCCTGTGAAACTAAGGAGACTGGCACTTGCGCTGAGGGATTTCTGAGTGATTATCCTGACAGTGGGCATATTGTTGCTGACTAAAAAGATGAGAGAAGTGCAAAATCAAAGGAGTTACCAACCTGTCACAGGACTAACTCATTGCCTGAGCTGGGACAAAAATCACTCACACCTCCAGTGCCTTCAGGTGATCCACCCCTCCCTGTGATCTGTATCAGGCAAGACCATCTGAGACTTTAACTCACAGAATCACAGATTTAGGTTGGGAAAGACCTTTAAGATCCTCGAATCCAACTGCTAACCCAACACTGTCAAGTCCATCACTAAACCAAGTCCATGAGTGCCACACCTACGTGGCATATGAACAGTCCCAATGTAGGGGATGGGGTGGGAAAGAGAACATAGCAAATACTCACTGGACCACGAGGAGAAAAGTATGGCTGAAAGATTATTTTGAGGCACTTATAGCCTGAGGCAAACTGACCAAACCATTGCAATATTTATAAATTGTTCTTTATCACACTCATGATCAGTAATAAAAACAACTTGAACCAGTGCAGTATTCACGCATGGGCAGAGACTCTGCAACATCATGGTAAAGGTGCAAGAAGAAAAAAGCTTTATTGCGTATCCGAAATTCCCTTAAATACCAATGGAAAAACAGGAAATCACCGCATATAAACAGGAAAACAGTTCACCTCAGTGTTCCCTAATCACCTGGAATATTTCCTAGACATTGCCTATTATGGTAAAAGGTAAACAATACCTTACAAAGTCACAAACTGCAATTATCACATCTCATAGGGCTGACACTGTCCAGAAACTCACAATCCTCTCTCAGCCCATCCCCGGTGACCTGGCTGTAATCCCAGGATCACCTCCGGGTCTGAGAACGAGGCTCTTTCTGCAGCCAACAAGGCCTAATCTCCCTTCCAATACACAGTGTAGCCCAACAAACCAGAGACTAGATTTACATCGTTTGTATCTGTGTATTTAATTTTTAGCACTGAAAACCTGCAATAAGGGTGTGGCACCACAGCACTCTTAGCCCAGAGCACTTGTCTTAGAGCAGTAAAGCAAACATTGCATATAAAGCAAATTTTATATATAACATAACATAATCTGGCAAAACTGGACTGGGAGCCTGACTCAGAAAGTACTATAAATATTAGCCCCAGATATCAAAAAAAAACCTCCAATGACATTCTGCTGAGTAGTCTAAGCAGGCACCATTGGCCTTTAAGACCAATCATCTCCATATCTCTCATCAGAGCAGCTCCAACTGCTCTGGAAGGCTACATGTTCCATGTCAACCATGCTGAAAATCTGCCCTGCTCTCACTTAATCCAAAATCTGTCCAGCTCTCTCACATCTGGAATGTCTCCTAACATGCAAGAAACTGCACATGTAACTCACTGAATCCCTGAATGGTTTGGGTTGGAAGGGACCTTACAGATCATCTCATTCCAACCCCCTGCCATGGCAGGGACACCTTCTACCAGATCAGGGTGCTCAAAGCCCCATCCAACCTGTCCAAGAGCCAGACACAACAGCGTTGGTCATGCTCTGAGTGTAGAGAGAGCTCCCCTCAAAATCCAGAGGTGGGTGTCTAGAATGAAGATGAAAGAAAAAAAAATCTTTGCTACCAATTCCATTTTCCACAGTGATTCCTCCTTGATTTGTATGATTCACCCGAATGACATGTTTGAATGTGGTCAAAACAGGATCCTTATAAATGGTAACAGGAGATTATCACATTCACAATAAGCAACCAGATGGAATAAATCTTTTGGCCCACTCAATATTTGAAGCACACGTACATCATTATCAGACAAGAATTGCTAAACCTCCCCTTCCTCAACCATTTCCTACAATCCCATTCTGTATTTGTAATTATTTTAATGTGCACAGGCTATAAAAGTGCTGGCTCACAGCAAACATAGACAATTCAATACAGAGGATGGCAGAGAGCAAAGGGGGAAGTGTGTATGTATCTCCAGAGCAGCCGTGACA
This sequence comes from Oriolus oriolus, assembly GCA_013400235.1. NCBI lineage: Eukaryota > Metazoa > Chordata > Aves > Passeriformes > Corvidae > Oriolus > Oriolus oriolus. The sequence goes on along the minus strand of VXBT01008392.1, from coordinate 724,481 downwards.
AAGCTGCTTCCTGCAGCCCCATGGAGGGTATTGACTCTGTTGCTAGTGTGTGAATGAATATTTCATTTCAACAGCACTTTGCCCATCTCCTGCCTCTTGCCCCTGAGAGGACATTTGGCTGCACAGAGCAATCCTAGATCTCGCTTCCTCCTCCTCCCTGCAGATGAGAGCAGTGACCACACATCAGCACGTGTTGCCTTCTGGAGAAAGCAGTGACTGCCATCCAGGGACAGGCTCACCCTGCCAGCTGAAGCATCAGCTGATCACGGCAGCATCATCTCCCAGAAATTCTCACTGTAGATCACAGAATCACAGAATGGTTTGGGTTGGAAGGGACCTTAAAGGTCACCTGGTTCTGAACCCCCTGCCAAGGGCAGGGACACCTTCCACCAGACCAGGTTGCTCAAAGCCCCATCCAGCCTGGCCTTGAGCGCTTCCAGATATTCCATGCTCTGTCCTCAGTGCCTGGAATGGGTCACTCCCTGAAGGCAGAAAGGGAAAACCTACACAAACTGGTATCTCGGCCCCCCCTTCTTGCCTCTGTCCCTCGTTTGCTTTGCTCACACACACATTCACACACATCAGGGAGCCAGTCCTTCCCCAAAAGCATCTCTTTTTAAAGGATGCAGCAGGCACAGCACAAATGCACGTCCAGCCACAAAGCACAGCTGCTCACTCCTGAAAGACCACCAATAAAAGAAAAGAGCCATAAAGCTGCAATGCTTAGAGTAAATATATCAGCAGCTTAATCACTCTCTTGGGAATAAAGATGCACTTTGTGCACTACTGGGCTCTGTGTGTGCTTAATAACAGGGGCCAGCATGGGCTACAGACCAGCTCACTGCCTCCCGGCATGGTAACAGCAGAACTCAGAACAATCTGGCAAAAGTGCCTTTGAACTACATTACCTAAAACCCCACTCTCTTTACTGGATCATTAGCTAGAGTATATTGTCACCAATCCTAGCCAGGATAAATTTCAAGGTGCTTTACCATGTGTAAGTTCTGTGTAAGTCGCCGGTTTCATCCATTTGAAGCCTGTTTTAAGGCTTAAACATCTGCAGAACAGTGCCTTTCTTACATCAATCCTTTCTCCCAAAACCTCACCATTCTTCCCAGCAGATGACAAGTTTTCAAGTGCACCAAGTGGCAGCAAACACACAGTGGGCATACCTGCAGGTGCTGCTCTTCTGCATGACGTCAGCTCGGTGGTATCCAGAGAGTTTACAAAATCCGTCATTACTATAAACTACGGGCCAGTCCACGATCTGGGCGTTTCCCAACAAAAAACTGGATTCTGAAAGGACAAAGAGCAAAAGAGAGAAAGGGCTGTTGTCAGTGGCAAAGTACAATGAAATCCTCCTTGTGTTACACGGCAGATGCGGAGTTATTCGTGATAGTTAATTCTATTGTGACATTTCAGCGGGAACTGAAATCCACACGGACATCTGTAAAGAATTTGTGCTGAAATAGGATGACTCCTGGTAATGCAAGTAGTTTCCTACGCCCCAAAATACTGATATAAGCCCCAATGCTTTAACAATTTAGGAAGCATTCATTTATTCACAACATCTGGGCAAGATACCGTGTTTTATTTTTATTTTATACATATCTTGAAAGCAATGTTAAATTAACTTGCAAACTGTGTTTTAAACGCTGAATTGTATGCATGCCCAAAGCTGATGATGACTCTTTCGCTTCAGATAAGTAATTTTTTCTTCCTGGCACATCTGAGTCTGTTTTGCAGGGCACAGCCAGCATCTCTGGGATGAGAGACAGAGTGCCAGGAGCTGCTGGGAAGGGTGAAATGCACCCACCACATCTCATAGTACCCCACATGCCACACCACACCTGGGAGTGTGGATATCAAGTGGCCCACACGGAAATTTAGCACGATCTGGGAGCTGATGGGTGCCAAAGGGACTTCTTATGATCCCATACAGGTACCTAAAGGGCCTGCAAGAGATCTGGAGAGGGAATTTTGATAATGGCACAGAGTGATTGGACAAGGGGGAATGGCTTCAAAATTACAGAGGGCCGGTTTAGATCAGATATTGGGAAAAAAATCTTTACTGTGAGGGTGCTGAGGCACTGGCACAGGTTACCCAGAGAGGCTGTGGATGCCCCATCCATGGAATTGCTCAAGGCCAGGTTGGATGGAGCTCTGAGCAACCTGGTCTAGTGGAAGGTGGTCTTTAAGGTCCCTTCCAACCCAAACCTTTCTATGATTCTATGAATTTCAGTGGCAGTCAACTAAAAATACAAATAGGTGGGTTTGGCACATCCTGATAACATGCACCCGTTGCTGTAAATACAAAATATGGGCAGGGAGTATTTCTAGGAGGCTGAACTCAGGTTTAAATATCACTTCAATCATCTGTTCTTTCAGTCAGTGCCTACAGTTTATATGCATGGACTGGCACCAACACATTATGAGTTAGTCCTAATATAGTTTAGTTCTTCCATCCCTGCTGTTAACAAGGCGTTTCCAAAGAAAGGAAATACACATTTTGCTTAAACACAACATTGTAGGGATTTTATGTTCATTGACACTGTAAACATTCCTAATTTTTTTTTTTCAGAAATAATACTCTCACTTAGCAGAGGTTTTAAAATCATAGTCCATGGCCATCTTCAATGTTTTACTTTTACTGTTAGTTTTCAATTTCATTTTGACTACAGCTATGGAACTATGTGGTCCCATTCACTGGTGCTAAGAAGCTATTAAAATATAACTATTATATTTTGCTGTATAAAAATTGCTGTATAAAAATTACAGGAAATGTTCCTTTCAGCAGTTCTTGTGGGGAAAAAAAATAAGGATATTTTTACAAATTTTCCTCATAATAGCCAAAGAATGGCTATGACAATAGATATTTACTCAGGTGCACATTGATTTTCACATAAAAGTGACACTGAGTTTGCATGAGCTACACATGCCCTACTCAGAGTGTTTATAACTGTGACTGGATTGTACATTCTGCAAATATTATTCTATTGAATAAGGAACATGTACTAAAAAAATAGTATTTCTATCTTTTTTCTTTATAAGCATGAATTTTGAAAAAAATAATCTGGAGATTACTGGATTTTCTACAGAAAAACAGATTTTAAAATATTTAAAAGCCAGCCAATGGGAGAAATAGAAGTTTAGATTTTGTGAAATCTAACACTTTTAAGCTCAAGGCATTTATTCGGATCCATCACAAATATTCTTTAAGCCTAAATGTCAACTTTAAAAATTTGCTTTCCAGCCCACAGGAAGATGCCCTCGCTACAAGCAGCAGGAGACACGGAGTAAAGCCTGAGCATTACATAAAATATCCCTGGATTCCCACAGCCTTTTCTGCTGGGACTCAGCCCAGCTCAGGGGACATCCTAAACCCCTGGGGACCAAAGGGTTTGCTGGAGCTCATGCCACCGTACTGATGTTCCCCCCACGCCTGCATCTCCTCTGATGCCTAAAGATTTTTCAGCTTTTTATGTATTTTCGTATATTTGTAGCCTTGTCGATTTTTAATATACAGTTGTATACTTTCTAGTACTTTTCCTGCCCTTTCTCATAATAAGCTAACCCTTTTCTAATACATTCTTGAAATTCTGTCTAGTCTTATATTTAAGAAGAGAATTTCTGATAAGGACATTCTGTTTTCCACCAGAACTTAAGAGATATAACAAGAAAATAGGGCAGAGAAGCCCCTGGACCAACTCCAAAGGGCTGACCCAAGGCAGGGTTACTGGGGTAACCAATTTCATATTGGATGTACTGGCTAGATATACTAATTACTTAACCTTACAAAAGTGGCAGAAATCCTTGCTCACGTGTGCACAGAGCCATGTTTGTGCACCTGAAAGCTTTCATTAAAGAGCTGCTTTTTATCTCACCACTTTAGCACTGCTGCAAGGTTTTTTCCTTTTGTTATTAGGCAGCACCTCCAGTTTGGAACAGGGGAGACGTCCCCAGCCCCCCAAACCCACCAGGCTCTCCCCATGGTTGCCACCCCATCAGCACCACACTCCAGGAGCTGGAGATGCTGGGAGGATCAGCAATTCTGAATTTCCCATCCCACAGGGAAACGACCCAAGGTTGCAAGTCCTCGGGTTAGTCTTGGAAAGATTGTCTTTGTAGAACCATCTCTGGCCGAAATTCTGCTCGCACATCTCGACACAAAGGGCACAGCCTGGCAATGATGCACTCAGGGATGCTCTGCACATCCCTGAGCTCCCCAGAGGGCCACAGTGCAAAAGCAGATAACCCTCCTGCAAAGCCTCCCCATCCGCAGACATAAACTCGATTGTGTATTCCCACCACGCCACCGTTTCAGGACACAGAGCACACAGCAGAAGATACGTGGTGCAGCCAGATAAACAGCATTTAATGGTTGTCTTCTGTGGATTTTATACTTCTTTGCACCTGAGGGTCTCAGAATATTTGATAAGGCATTCACCAAACTGATGAAACTCACAAGAAACTTGGGAGGGGACAAAACATTTAAATCAAGCTATTGATAAACTGTTGTGGGTTTGTTTTGTTTTTTCTTTTAAACCCCGTAAATTTTGTAGGAAAAAGACACTAGAAATATCTTGGTAGATACTAGTATTTTTAATTTTTAAGGTTAGATCAGATCCATAATATATGTATTAGAAACTTGACCAGATATTAGAAGGTGTTTTCTTTGTCCCCTTGAATTTTCCTTTACTTAATTGACTTCTGTTTTTCACCCTTGTCTCCTAAGCAAGTAAAGCTTATTCATCCAAGCTCAGCACAGGAATATGAATCATAGAATCTTTCAGGATGGAAAAGATCTCCAAGATGATTGAGCCCAACTGCAAACCCAGCACTGCCAGGTCCACTACCAATATCTGTATGTGTGTGTGTGTGTGTGTGTCAAATTCCAGCTGAAGGAAAACCTTGAATCAATGGTTGTCTCTTGTTAGAGACCAATAAACCCAACTGTGGGCACAAAGCCACAGGAATCCACGTTTCATTAATGCTGCTGCTCACTGAGCAACTTGATAAAATCAAAGGAAGAACAGGTCAGTGTCTGACCCTTGGGTTTTACTGTGTACTTAAATCTCAGTATCCACAGGACTTTCTGCATTTAACCTGCCCTATATTTTATCAGGAGCCATGTTATTTTCTTCAACCAAGACACAATTAATTCTTCCCTATTTCTACAGTTACAGATCACAACTCCAGGCAGATTTAATTCTGCATGAACCAGTCCATACCCAGCTGTAAAAATCCAAACTGTGTACTGGATGAGAGGACACTTCGAGAGAACCTCTTTTTTTGACCATAATTTTATAAAATCACGTTATCACCACTAACTACTCATTGAAAGCCCATTTCTGCAGTTCCCTCCAATGAGGATGGATCCACAGCCACTCCTGGACTAAATCCACCTGCATGCCTGACTTCTGTATTTCTGCAGTTCAGATTCACAATTTCCTGGCTAAGAAAGGTCATCACAGTTGTCTCTTTGATTATGATTTCCACGAGTCTATGGCAAATTCCACTCTGTCCAATTTCCAGTTGTCTGCCTGAACCAGGTGTAAGAGACAAGGGCTGCAAAAAGCCTCATTTTCTCTCCATCTCCAGCTGCCACAGGGCAGCCAAGAATGGAGGTGCTCAGACTCCCTTCATGGGAGAGGCAACCTCTCCTTCCCTGCTCAAGTCCTCAACAGATGAAAGGGGTGTTTTGTGCCTTCTTCAGAAGAAAAAGGAGCCAACAAAAGGTCTGGAAATGGCAGGGTGATGGGCATGGCAAGGACACCAGCACTGGGATCTCTACAGCCATATTCCTGTCAGATCCAATAGGCAAGGGCTGTATTCTGCAAGCAAGTCTCTTGAAAGAATATGTTATATTGGAGGTATTCTCAATAACAAGTGTTTCTTAAGAGAGTTTAGTTACTTACAACTGGACATCACTGAATCCAGCCACTACACCTACACCAGAACACACACATTTACTTTCATTATGTCACAACTTCACGGGAAGATCACAACAGGGATTGCCAAGGATAGCCAAAGTTATAAACAGCAGTGCATAAATACAGCTCACATTCTGCTGTAAGGTGCTGGAAACTAAAAGTTGTGCAGTCTCCATGCTATGGCCCAGAAAGGAAAATCTTCTCCCTCCATGTACAGCAACTCTCAATCTCACAAGTCTTTTACTACAGAGGCTGGGAACTTCCCCACTGGTCAGCGAGACACTGGTCACTGCTGAAAGCAGGACAGTAACTCTGGTCTGATCCAATACATGGTGAAACTCCAGGAAACTGGCATCCAGATGACCATGGTGTGGTATCTCGTACTGAAACCATTTATATGCAGCTAATTTCAAAACTCACACGATGATTATCCTTAAATCTCTGGTGATGTGTTCATCCTGCTTGGGTTTCTCCGATGCACTGAACGTGCATGTCCGCTTTGCATTTCCTTACAGGTAAAAGGTCAATTTTTATTATTTCTAAGCTTATCTTGATGTCATTGCCTCCACCAACCATCTTCTGCAGCCATTCCCCTTTCTGATGTACTGCAGAGAGCCCAAATCACAGCTCTGCAGGCTGTGTATGCTCCTTGCCTAGACACCTCCAAACACCAGAGGCTGTCTGTAAGGAAAGCAGGATCTGCCAGCAGACTCGTCTGTCTCAGGGTTGCCAGATTCCTCTTAGGAAGGCAGCAGGCTTTTTATTGGCTAGTATAACTCTCCTATTTACAAGGTTTAATGCTGATGGCAAGGAAACGGAGTATTAGAGGCACACAGTCAGCAAAACTTCAGGTTGGAAAACACAATTGAGGAAAACAATTTTTTAAAAGGCACTGCATTTGCTGCTGCCACGTTTCTATTTTGTAAAACGGCTCTTTTGTATGAAGGCAGCCTATGCTGTAGAGCAGCAAGCCTTTAATCTTACTCTATCTTGCAGTAGCTAGCACTCAACACAGTACTGAGCTTTGTGTGTTATTAAAATAAAATAGAAAGACCACAGTGTGCGAGCAATTTTTTTAACTAACAAAATGCCCAAAGCAGTGTAAAATTCATGTTATGTAATGACAGGAGAGCAAGAACAGCTAAATCATTCCAGGAGATATGCTTAACCAAGTGAGAAATGTTGTCTCTAATCATCTTTTCTCAAGAATGCTTGGGTACCACTTGTAACCAAAATTGTTTAAATCACCATTTTTGAGAATTCCATCTCTTCTCAAGGGAACAGGCAGCTGACCATTTTAGAAAGGTCACCACTGAAAAGATGTTGTAAAGAAAATGAAGTAGTAGCAGAACACAAACAACAATAATGATTACAATAACAGAAAGAAGCAGCGTTTCCATCCAGGAACAAATTCCTACCTCTAACAACTTTACACAGAGCTGTCCTTCAGAACTACCACCCTTCCCACTGCAGGGCAAAGGCAGCCCAGACCTCATGGGGGCTGTGAAAAATCTGGAAATTGCCTTTTTTTGCTAATATAAAAGCCCCAAACCACTTTAACTGCTGTCAGCTGATTCTCCTCATAACTACACAGGGTCAGCATATTGCTGCAGACTTGTTTAGAGCATCTTGGAGAACTGGTGGTGCTCCTCTGTGTGTGTTGTCGGGACGGGTGTCCAAAAAAATTTCTCTTTTTAAATTTTCTCAGCTTTCCTGAGCAAGTCTTGCCCCTGGTGTTGTCTGTGGTGACTCCAACCACATGCTCAAGATGTGCTGCATCCCCATGGAATACAGAGGAAGATCCTAAGCCCTCTTGGAGGGCACAGCCCTCCAAAATCTGCCTCAACAGGCACCAACATCCCTCCAGCTCTGGAGTCAGCTGCAGACAAACCTCTGTTCTTGAAGCAGCAACCTCCACCAGCACTTTGTACTCCAGTCTGTAAAACCACACTGCTGTTTTCTAACAAAGCTATAATTTCCCCAGTGTCTTTAACGCATGCAAAACATCAGTGTCATCCAATTTACCCAGTACATTAAGTGTTGCTTGCCTGAAAAAAAAAAACTCTCAGAGGACCAACTCTTTACGTCACCTTTCTGCACCAGTGTTGTCTTTATTTAATACTCATATTATAAAGATGCAACAAGGGCTAAACCCAGAGCAAGGTGTCACCACACTGACTATGCTGAAATGATCCATTTCCTGCCCCAAAAGTGTGCTCCTCATATAAAACAGAAGACAAATAATCCAGCACCGGCTGAAATATTAAATCCACATGTAAGTCACTCAGCTGGGAACACAGCAGCTTTCAGCAATTTAGCAAGCAAGCTCAAGAAGAAAAATAAGAGTCTGCCTGAAATTCACCTCCTGAAAACTCAGAAAATTAACTGTAATCATGTGGAAGACCACAAACAGCCCCTGCCTTTACTGTGGCACAGCACTGACCCCAGGAAGAGCTCTGAGGCAATACGGACATGAGAGCATCTCTACGAATTACCCGAAAAATGACATTTCATACTATTCTGATCACAGTTTCTCCCTCACACATCCATTTATCCGAGAATTAAACCAATCCTCACCTATCTGGTTATCTTCTAAATGCCACTGCTGAATCTGCTCTCTATTAAAATTATGCAGAACACAACATAGATGTACTGAGACTAAATTTAAACTGGAGCATGCTGTAGCTCTCACTCAAGGCACACAGGCACCCTCAGGGAGAACCAGAATCCAGACTTCCAGCTTTATACAAATGAGAGCGCTGGCTTCACGTTCCCAGAGGAGAAAATTGTGGTAACAGGAGCTGTTCAGACACGGGGCTCCTCTTGCAAACACTGAGCCCACAGCGAGTCCTGGCTGCAGTTCCACAGAGCCTGGCTGCTTCTCAAAAAAAACCTGTTTGGGCAGAAAATCTCCCGTGCTCTCCTCTCTGTGCCAGTGGCTGAAGCAAAGCTTTCAACAGGACTGGTCCCAGAACCCCTCCCGGGTGTGGAGCCAGGCCGTGGCCACTTGGGATACCCAGGGCTTAGCATTTACAATAGCCAGCCCCCTGAGTCTGCTGATTAAACAAGTATTGTCCTTTTTTCTTTATCTGAAAAGCAGATTATTAGAGTTCCCACTCCAGAATCTTCTATTATTTAATGTTATCAAATCAGAAAATCCTATTTCCTTCAGCTATCCAAGAGAATAACTCAAAATCCCAGTTCACCACCAGACAGCACCCTGTGAAACAGGCTAATTAAATGCATTTCCACTTCCCAACATTATTCTTTGGCTGTATACTCCTTCCAACTGCAATAAGAAAATCAGAATGTTTCTTAAAAAAAAAAATCAATTTAATTTTTTTCGTTCTCTCAGGTTTCAACATTAACCTGGGAATGCAGCAACTCTTGCAGTGACCTCTTGTGGCAAGAGCTCAGCAGCACTCAAGCTTCTCCCAAAAGGAAAGGATACCTCTCCCACCACCCCATCCCACCAGCCACAGAACGAAAGACAAGGAAAAAAAATAAGAATAAAGTGAGGGAAGGGAAGAGAAAGAAGAGGAAAAAGAGGAGAAAGAGGAGAGGAGAGGAGANATATCTGACCTGACTTTAGGTAATGATAAAGTCACACTAGCATTGATCTCTGTGTGCTTGCAAAGCCTGAAATATAAAGGCTGCGTTAGGTAATGAATGCTGATGGCTGTAAGTAGCTGATTTAAAGCTGCAGTCATGGTGGTGACTATACTGCAGCCCCCTCTACTTCTTTGGGGGCTCACCTATGCACTGAAAAGACCCCTCAAGGAATTACAGACTGTAAGCTTGAGGTGCAAAGTGCTCTGAGTAGTGGACACATTAAAATGCTCTATGAATAGGAGAGAGAAAGTAAAGAAATGAGAGAGATATTAGTCATAACTTAGTATGCTGAGAACGGTCATCTTGGCTCTTGATGAGGCAAAACATAGGACCTATAACAAATGGAGAGGAGGAGAGGAGAGGAGAGGAGAGGAGAGGAGAGGAGAGGAGAAGCAGATGCACAATTAGAAATGAGACCACAAAGCAGCTGATCGTATCTCAAGGAAATCCAGCTTTTCCTTTAGCTAACAAGATGGCACTCTAAGTTTCTAAATTAATAAAATGGCACAGAGCTTCCATAACTTTTTTTTTTAAGTAAAAATAAACATTTTGGACCATGCAGAACTCCCCCAAATTCAGCAGCAATCAGATATGCTTAATCCATCTGCGCTCAGCAAGCCCACTTGAAAAGCAAGGAAAACAGGGTGTCTGCAATTGAAAACTCCTCACATATGTCATCTAGTAATGCTTGTCAGTGTAAAAATCCACTTTGCATTGATTTACGTGTCAGCAAGCGCCCTGCAGTCACAGGAACTGCAGAAGGAACCCTGTGCCTTCGAATGCCAAAAAAAGCCCTAATGACATGAGCTCCTTGGTCATCCCTTCAGTAACTTCTGAGCTGAACTGGACGATGGAAACTTTCACCCCACAGTGCATCCTGCTCTAATGCAGGGATTTAGGGAACTGATGAGCTCTGCATTCTTCTCAGAGGATCCCAAGTGACAGACATCCAGTCAACTCGAAGTACTTTGCTTTAAAGAACTTTCTCTCTGCAGCATGTGTGACATAATTGGTGCCAGATGAAAATGCAGCTTGTTTTAATATAGGGGAAAGAAGCCCACATGTATCACGTCCCACATCCCTGCCTGTAAGACAGGAACCCTACACAAGCTAGAACAGAACCCTACACAAGAAGAACAGAAGAGACAAGAGACACTTATTTTATCTGTAATACCAACGGAATAAAGATTTAAAAGGTGCCTTACTGCTACAGATGTGACACCTGTTTTCCCCCCCTTTCCAGGTAACCTGCCTTGACAACAGTCACCTGTGAACAGGGCTGATCCTGTCACCCATCAGTCACAGGGACCCAGCAGGGCATAAAGGTCCGTGTGAAGGAGCTGCTTTTTAGAAACATGCCATAAAGCTGAAAAAGGCCAGGAATTAAATGTTAGGTTCATTAAAACTCATGCTGAAATTCCCATTTAAGCCTTACAGAGCTAAGATTTCCTCCCAGTGTCAAAATGCATTTGTGAAAGACCCACTTTCATGAGGAAGCTTCTCAGAGTTATTGCAACAGAAACAACATCCCGTAATGATGGCTCTTATCATAATAGATAAGATTATATACAGTTTTTTCCCAAAAGTCATCCCTCCTTCCAAACTGTTAGCAGTCTTTATTGCAGATTGCTGCCAGGTCCCAGAGTTGCCCTTTCCGCAAATTCATGCTCTACCATAAAAGCAAATTATGCCATTAACATATACTTAATTTTTCTGCTGGTGGAATTTGTGAAGGCGAGACAGATGTGTGTGGATCAACTCGCTGGATGACTCTGCCCATGGGACAGGTCCATGAATCCCAGTCCTGATCTACAGACTTGCCCAGTTCTGTACCCTCTAAGCTTCCACAATGCTGAGCACAGGTCAGTAGCTCTGAATACACTGAAGAAGCGGACACTAATATCAGTAATAATGGGCACAGACTGCTGAGAACATCTTGGGAGAGAACATTGCCCTTAGGATCATCCTTATTAAACGTCCCAAATACTAATGGCAGTAAAAGGCAGTCACCTTAATGTGATTTAGCCCAGCACTCTCACAAAACACGACTTCTTTCAGCTCAGCAAAACACCTGGTGCTCTTAAGATCTAGGGCACAGCCAAGGCTGTAGCGAGATCGTATCAAATCTTTGTGAGCCTCAGACAAGCCTCAGTGTATTTTCACTGTGCTTTAAAAGAAGGAGGAAAAAAAAGATTGCAGAGAGTGCGCAGAGAGGTCTGAGTGTCCTCAGGGCTTGTCCCTTTTACCAACCACAGCAGCCCTAAGGACGGACCCTGCTGCTACCCACGGGCTTTGGCTCTCCGTAAGTGGAGCTCAGCTGTGGTGCAGGCAAAGAACCTGCAAAGCAGAGGCTGCCATGCTTTGGGAAGCACCTGCACCCTGTGGTGCAGCCCAAACACCAAAGCACAACGCTTAAACACTTAAAACACTTCGCAAGCTCCAGGGTGTAGAGTCGTCTCCAGAAGAGACCTTCCCCAGGCAAGGCGACGCCGTGGGACCTCTCCACTGCTTTGACAGCTGCTCCATCCTTCCCGAACACATTGCCTGGGAGAGGGGCATCCAGCAGGGCAGCCCAGCTCTCCCCCTCTCCAATACGGAGGGCAAAGAGCCACGGTGACCCCGTCTCACGGCCACCCCGGTCACAGCCACCCCGCTCCTTTCTGCTCGGCTCCTTGGTGCTTTGCTCATGGCTGCACACTGTGAGCGCTTCTCCCACAATTTTAACCTGATGAGCAGCCAAAGCTGGGCTAAAAAGGAAGGGTTCACAACATTCCTAAGGAGAAAGCGCCCAAATAATGCTGAAAATTCAGTATATGATTGCTTTTAACACCAGGCTAGACACCAAGCCTGCACGCCGTGTTCCCGCTACATCCGCTCCCAGTTCTGACTTTCCACATTTTAAAATTATTACAATTTTGTCTATAAATTTTGTTACTAGGATCCATCTCTGGTAACTCTGAGTAATTTGTCTCCATCTACACTTCATTTTGAAGCCATTGCTTCCATTTCACCTGAAGAAGAGCCTATCTGCTGAAATACCTGCCTGATTTTTTCCAGCAGTACCCATAGCCTAATAAAAGTTATTACCTCTATCTACACACTTTCTCTTGGTTGTTAAGAAAAGATTTATGACCAAGGAGTGCAAAGGGATTGCATAAATGTGACAAATCTCAAAGGACAATGTTCCTGAACCAGGAATGGTGACAGAAAGGCTTTTTTTGGGGGGATGCTGAAGATGCATTTTGAAAAACAATCATCAATCTTTCCTTCATCCCATTCCTCTAATTGTCAATGAAAATCTCCTCGGAACTTGGTAAATCCAAGCGTGAAAACAAACCCAGCAGACAGTCAGCAGACCAAATCTTTGTCTTCTAATGAGCACAGGCAGGAGATACTTGAACCAGATTTGCTCCACTGTATACTATTAAGTTTGGATTAAACAGTACTGAATCCAATGAAAATTACTATTTCTATAAAGGATAAATAAGGCTATGTCCTGGATGACAAAAATAAGAACTAAATCATGTTTCAGCTTACAACACTGACAACTTACATGAGTTAAATACAAATTCCCAATCTACTTTCCTCTTTGTGTCCAACAGGGAAGATTTGCCTCTCTAGCTAGCATCATGCTTAGACATCATCAGTGGCACAGAAAAAGCAAAATGAATGACCAGATCAGCATGATTTATGCTCCTAAATTAGACCAGGTTAAAAATGGGAAGGGATACGTGCTTTTAAAGTATAATATTCGAAAGCTTTCTGAGCTTTTCCAGTTTTTGATATCTCAAAGCTTTACTGAGCTTTCACCAGGGAGGATGTGCGATTTAATTAGAGCACGATACAAAACCATGGCATTCCCAAACCATGCTCCCAGCCCTGCCACCGACATGCTGCATGACCCAGGGAAATCAGCTGTGATGCCCCAAGCCCCCATTTATGCCACAATTTGAGGAACAGGTTGAGAAAGCCTCTGTATGTCCTCTTCCACAAGGAGCCATGAGGTGTAATTAAATTCCACCCAACACTTTGAAATTGTCAGAGGGGAAGTGCTGTATAAACGCCGATTAATTAAGCCTGCATTTAATATTCTGGGAGATAAATACACTGTTGTGGGAAATCAGCTCTTGGCGATTGTGCAGCTCCAGGGCTTGACACGGAGTCAGCTGCCGACCACAGAACGGACAGAGGCAACACGAGAGGGAGGAAGCCCCCCAGAAATGGCTGATGGCTCAATACAAAGCTGGCATTTTTAACAACATTTTAAAACAAATTCCAACTCCTCATCCCACTCCTGCTCATGTGGAAAATCCATGAATCACCAGTTCACTACCTGCCATCAAAATCAACTCCAAGCCTGCACACCAGACCACACTGGTACGACTGTGAGGTACATCCAGCACTGCGCAATATGGAAAGGTGGAAAGGAACACTTCTCAGCATGATTGCACATCCCACTGGTGTCTTGATTATTATTAAATGTGGTACCTCGTCTCAGTGCTCTGCTCTGCCCACCCTTCCCACTCCTGTCCCCAGGTGTACACTGGCACAGCAGTGCTTCCCCATGGCAGGATCACCCTAAACTCGGGCTGACCAAAGAGTTACCTTCCAGCAGATAGAAAGCCGAGCTCTCCTACACTTGTGCAAACACTCCTATGTCTCAGTAGTTATGTGCCAGTGCAAAAACTACATTAAAAAAATGCATGTAACTAGCACAGGACTTGCCTAAAGCAGCATCTACACCAGCACACCCAAAGAGACAGTGGGCTGCAAATGTATGGTAACTTTACCTGGAGCTGTGTACAGTGCTCTTGATCAGTGCTTCGCACTGGATGCAAGGGTGAAATTAACTCCAGCAGCGAGGAATAATTGGATACCACACAGTCCTGAACTAGCCCTGTAAATATCTACCTAACAGAGGAGCCGTAAATGACCAACTGCAGACAGTTCCTTACCCATTTGCTCAGCCACAGGATTACCATCATCCAAACCACAGTTACTCCCTCACTGCTTTCCCGGTACCTCTGCCACAGACTTTAAAGTGCCACAGAATTGCTAAAAACTTCGAACCCCCTGAATGAAAATGGTTGCGAGTCCTAATTAGTACAAAACTAAATAACAAGAAGAAGGGGGTGAAAAAAATGACCTGATGAGCGGAGAGGATGACAATTTACTGTCTCATTAAAAAAAAAAAGGGAAAAAGGTTCAAATCGGCATCAGCGATAGCGATGTAAGAAGTGCGGGGAGACAGGGGAAGGACCGCGAGGGGATGCTCCGGAGGGGATGAGGGGATCCCGTTCCTTGAAGGCACGGCTTTGGCACCGACCCACCAGCGTGGCAACGCCGGGGCGAGAAGCCGGAGGGACGGAGGGACGGATGGACGGGCGGATGGATGGCCGGGTGGATATATGACGGGGGATCTCTCACCGCTGGAGCGCCGGACGATGTTCTCCAGGAAGGTGTTCTGCGGTGCCACCAGCCCTCTCTTGCCCCCCG